>JAHTLZ010003399.1:10155666-10198671 GCA_023846285.1 Phrynocephalus versicolor | reverse complement strand
AGAGAGAGAGAGAGAGAGAGAGAGAGAGAGAGAGAGAGAGAGAGAGACAGAGAGAGAGAGAGAGATTGGAATGAAGATGGGACTCCTGGGTTTTTAACTTGGACAAAGATTGGGCACATTTGTCAGAGTTAACTAAAATTAACATGTTTTCTAAAACATCTGAAGTCCTTGATGAACAGGCAGTGTAAAAAACCCCACAGAATTAAGATTTAAAAGCCTAGAGTTTTGAGTCATTACAAAATCTTTAATTAATGGTCCTGTGCCAGACATCTTCTTTCTGCTTTCCCTGTTTCTCAGCCATTATTGGAAAGGAAAATGGGAAAGAAAACAGGCAGCTACTTGTGTAAATGTTTGAACAGTCCTGATCTGTTACTGTTACAGAAAATATGGGCTAGGATCCAATGACATTGAAGCCCAAATCCGCATAAAACAGCCACAGTGTTCCTCTCCACCACCACCCCCATGGAAACAACATCCTTTAAAGAAGAGCAAATAACTGTGTTTAGCTCTATTTGAGCACAATCTTCTTTTGCCTGACTAGCTCATTCCTCCATTTCTTGGCAGGCAGTCCAAGTGAAGAATGCCAATAAGGCAATGAGCCTGCCAAATCACAGGCCTCACCACATCCTCTTTTCCCACCCGCCCACCAACTTACCAACCATCAAAGTTCAGTCATTTGTGGACATTAGTTCCACAAGGAGACGCTATAGAACCTTCTAAAAACAACAGTCAGTTGTTCTCACTTATTAGCAAATACTGGCTTGAATACCATAAAGCCATCATTTTCATGCAAGAATAAAGAGGTAACAAACCCTTAGTCTTTACAGACCAACATATAACCTGAGCACTTAACTGTTATTAAAAGGCTTTTACCCTTTTTCTCTGACATGCCATATGGAGAGGACAGATGTCTGAGGCAGCTGATGAAAATGCCACAAATGTCTATTTGTGCATTATTTTATGTCAGCCTCAGGTGCAAAATCACTTGATCAGCTTTAAGTACTATTCACCCTGCTAAGTGACAGGGCTATTTCATGTTGTATATTAGAATCAAGCCAAATTATACACTCAGAACAGCATTAGAATAGAACCATTATTTCCATAAGTCATGGTGTTTTCATTCAACTCTGTACTCTGCATCGCAGTGAGCATTCATTTCTGACTACTCACTGGACAGTAAACATAAATATTATTTAAAGTTCTGATTATTGACACTCTTAAATTTGTAGGGACGATGCTACAGGAGGGGAAAGGGTTAATTCCAGTGAATTCACATTTCCATTTATTTTTATGCCTCAGAGACTGCAAAATGCCTCAGAGTTGCTGTTTCCCCATATACTTTTTACCAGTCTCATACCCCGGTAATGCCTCTGTCACCTGCCCCCATTTCATTTTTGTAATGATACCAAGGTTAAGTAGAATGAGTTGCAGGTTCTAGCTTTCTCTTCTCTACATACAGTATCTTTAAATCCTGTAGGGTGAGAGTTGGGAGGGAGAAATTTTGAATGAACCTAAAAACTAATGCAGTGGTTATCAACTTTGGGTCACTGCCGTAACTAGGGAGGAATGGAAGAGTGCATTTGCCCCAGGGCACACAGCAATCTGGGGCACCTGGAGGGGGAGCAGGAGGGGGAAGCCATAACTCAACTTCTAGATAACCTCCCCTGGATGACTGAGGATCTTCACAGACATCTTGAGTCCTCAGATATTCTTGAACTAAATCTGCCAGCAACTTTGGCCTGTACAGCTAGTGGTGAAGACTTCTAGGAATTTTAATTCAAGAACATCTGGGGACCCAAAGCAGAGGGTAGCTAGGGTTTGGAGCGCCCAAGTCTTTTTTGCACCCCCTCATAACCCCCAGCTGTGTCTCACTCACCCTGGGGGAACAGTGGGGGAGGGAAGCAGGGTCCCTCTTTCTCACACCCTCTTCGGGGGTCTCCTGGACAAGGCTCTCCTGTGCAAACCACACAGTGTGTGGATAGCGCTGACCAGGCAATTTTTTTCAAGCATCACCTCTGTAGCATGCTTCCCCCTCCTCCTTTCCCCACTGCTAAGGCTTGGCAATTGTTAACCTGGGGAAAGAGGGGAGGGAAGCAGGCGATGGGATTCCCCCCCCCCCAAGCAGCACCTTTGTTGCACGCTTCCCTCTCTTTCCCCTGGGCTAAGGATCGCCAAGCCTTAGCAGGGGTGGGGGGAAGGAGTAGGGGGGAATCAATCAATGGAGGTGCTGCTTGGGCAAAGAAAAATCATTGCCTGCTTCCCTCTCCTCCTTTTCCCTGACTAAGGATTGCCAAGCCTTTGCAGGGCAAAAGGAGGCCTGCTGGGGGGATGGCACATGGCCTCAAAGATATGAGTCATGGGAAGTGGACTTCTTTTCTTGTGAGATTAAAATGTTCCGCTACTCATCAAAGTACCTGCTTCAGTCTGAAGAAGCTACTTGGATGAGCAGCAAAACATTGCAGTGGTTAAATGGCTGTACTTCAGCTAAAACTGGGCTCATGACCTGGGGTCAATCCCAGGTAGCCTGCTCATCATTGACTCAGTCTTCTATGCTTCTGAGGTGGGTAAAATGAGTACCTAGCTTGCTGGAGGGAGAAACAATGTGTAACCTGCATAAATAAATTGTAAACCTCCTCAAGAGTGTTTTAAGCACTCTGGGGCGGTATATCAGCAGAACATTTTTTTCTTACAACCATGGACACTTGTGAAATCTTCCAGAGGAGAAAACACAGGTATTTTATTTTTAAATAATTGCAACCCAACATAAAGGGTCTTAGCATTTCACCCCCCCCCACTTCAAAAATTGCTCTCCCTCAGACTCTTTCAGGATGGGAATGACTCCATGAAAGCATCACTGGACTAGATCTGAAAAACTGACTTTGTGGATTTCCACGATGCCAATGAACATTGTAATTGGCATTGGAAGGCAAACATGGATTTGATTTGCATGTTTCCTTCCATATGCACATATTCCTGAGAAACTGCATCTCTGGACAACAAATGAATGATCAGCTTCTAAATAAAAATTAAATGTCTCAGCTGGTTGTTAAAAGTTTAGCTACAATAAGGAACAGAATTTTAGCCACACTGTGCCCATTCTGGTTTGTTAAAATACACTTAGAGAAAAAGAGTAAACTATATAACTTCTAGCTGGCAAATGATCAAGACTGGTCTGTAAGGTGATGTATGGAAACGGCAAAGTTTAATGTCAAATTTCATTGATTCATCTGTTCTCTCTCTTTTTCTCTTTCTCTTTGCAATATACAAGTTAAAATACAAATCTGTCTGTGCTCATGTTAACATTGAAAAACAGTTCCATATAATTATATAGACATTTACTAAAATATATGCTATAACTTTTAAACACCAGGGAATTGCGTCTTACAAGGACTTGTATTCGTTATTTAACGATCTATTTAGATTTCTCTCTTTTGTCCTAATAGGAGTTCTCATAGTTAGGATGTTACAGTTTCTCAGGAAATCTCTTATTCTTTGTAAATTTTAGCATTTCATCATGCCAGGAAATTCCAGTGACTCTTTCTCTTCAACCCAAGGAATTCCCTAACATTTTGATTTTTTTTCAGCTCTTATTTTCATTTTTCACAAAAAAGGAGTGGGAATCAGTGTTAACACTAATCATCAATAAAAAAAGAAAATGAAATCCAACACAAAGGATCATTTTTGAAAGGATATCTGCAATATTCTTCATGGACTTAAAATAAAAAACAGCTGATTTGCAAAGAAGATTGCAATTTGAGTGACCAAGGACTAGGATGAAAAGCTTTCAATGATAGCATTTCAGAAGCAAACAAGCAAACAATAATCCAATAAAGAAACTCTTCTATGATAGGGTATCTGCAACATTTTTAGAAGATGTGAAAAACAGCTGATTTCCAAAGGAGATTAGGAACAGAGCAAACATTTGCAAGCAATAGGAAAAGGGGTTGTTGTTGTTTCCTTTTGCAGAAAACACTGTTAGGCAGCCAAAAAGTCACCTGCGATATATCTCAAAAGAGATGTCACAGGGGGAATCTCTGGGTGAAATTTTAGATTTCCCCCACCCTTCTCTCCCCACAGAAAGAATGACAAGCTACAAGATTCAGGTTTCTATCCCAAAGCAGCTTACAGTAAACAGGTCCAGCAATATACCGTACCATTAATGATATTCATGTCCTTTCAAGTCCATTCTGATTTATAGTAGGGTAGAGAATACTCAAAAGTAGTTGACTATTCTCTTCTTCTGGTGGGTGTCCAGGGACTGTGCAGCTTGCCTATCAATGCACAGGCTGGCAGGCTGGCTATACTGGCAGCAGGCAAATTGGGAAACTGAACTCTCAACCTCTACCCCCACAGCCAGACCTAACCACTGAGCTATTCAGCCACTACTTTTTTTTAAACATACTGTACCATTAAATTGCAATGCACATGCAATTAAGACTGAAAGTAGAATAATTAGGACACAATCAATCAAAAGTAAAAATGGGTGAGAAGCACAAAGAAGACAAATAACGTTTTCATTTACTAAGAATTTTCCTTCAGCCACCATTGTAACTAATTTTTGTTTCTCTTTCCTTTAACTACGATCCTTATTTGCTATCTGCATATAGAAATATTTCATATATATTACATTAAGCTGTAATTAATATGATTAAACTCACTTCTTTTTCATTCAAAAATCTGTTTATAAAGGATTTTCTTTGCTTTATACGCTGTAGTCATGTCACCAAATGCGTTTTTGTGTGTGATATGGACACAATATATGCAATATGAACACAAAACAAACAACAAAACAAGAGTAATAGACTACCATTTTATATGGCCACCATACCAGGTTACCATTGCCTTCCAAGAGGGCTCTTGAGCTGAATAGGCAATGTAAATTGTCCCTACAACGAATATTTGCAGCATTACTATCAATAGTTTTAGTTTTCACCCAAGTTATTTCCTTGACGTTTGCATTTCATCTTTGTGTTATATTCCAGAGCTCTCCCATGTTTGCACATTGGCCCAATATCCTTTTTTCACTGCTCACTGAAATGAACAACAACAAGGAAGTTAATTTTTATTAGTATCCTCATTTTATCATGGAGTTTGAGTTGGCATATGCAGAATAGCAATTCTTCATTTCATCAGTGCAGAGGCTCATCTTGTGATCCCACTACGGGTTTTATTTTCTAAAGATAAGAAAAGGCAATGTGCTGTCTCTAAAAGCTATTGATTCTTTGAACAATAGGGAACAGCAGATCCAATTAAGAGACCAAAGCTTTTATTGTTTGGAACTTGCCGGTATTTCCTGTTTATAAACCTCCATTTTAAACTACATGCGGAATGGGGATAAGCACTAGCTGAAATCCTGTGGTGTAGCTTTCAGTGCACAATGGTTATGATGTCAACAGCAACACCGACTAAAGGCCAAGAGCAACTGCATAAAGGTGATTTGGGGGCATATCATACAGTTGAATGAATGAATGAATGAATATTCCCCAAACTACCAAAGGAAGCTAATAATTACGCAGTCCCAGAGTGCCCCTTGAACAGTGGTGGCGAACCTTTGGCACTCCAGATGTTTTGGACCACAACTCCCAGAATTCCAAGAAGAAGAAGAAGAAGAAGAAGAAGAAGAAGCTCTTGGAGCTCTTCTAGTCCAACTGCCTGCCCAAGGCAGGAGACCTCATACCATCTTGGACAGAAAGCTGTCCAAACTTTTCTTGAAAACCTCCAGTGATGGGATATCCACAACGATGAGAGGCAAGAAAATAACTGTGTGCCATCAAGTCAACTCTGACTTATGGCAACCCTTTTCAGGGTGTTCCTGGTAGAAAATATTCAGAAGCAGTTTCCCATTTCCTCCTGGGTGGGAAAGAACACCCTGGGACAGCTTGCCACACAGCACACACAGTACTGCACAGTACTGTGACTCACAGTAAGCACAATAGGGAATTGAACTCCCAACCTCTGCCTACACAATCAGATAGCTAAATGATTGAGTTATCCACCCAGATACTATTCTTATTCTTATATGCTTATATACTTAATAGAATTAAATCCCTAGGTTAATGAAACTACATTGACATAATACCCATTAACTATGGCCATGAACTGAAGTATGTTTTCTGAGAACAGCGCAGCCTTCCCCCCCCCCCCCCCAACATATGACCACATTCAGTTGGGGAAATGAATTTGTTCCTGCACTGAATGATTTCATAAGAACACCGGTGTGTCCATGTTTATTTTCCATCTCTCATTATGGATTTTTTTTCCTTTTGGCATGATGCTCTTTGTAGCTTTAATGTTACCTTTTAATGTTCTAACATGCCTTTCTTATTCCCTGTTCTTAATCTGAATATGTCTTAAATGTTCTGGACTGTATATTGTCCCTCACTATTGTAAGGAACATTGGGTCTTTTTCCAAGGAGAGAGGTAGGGTAAAAATATTCAAAATAATAATAAATAATAATAATTGACTGAATCAGAATTTACCTTGCTGAAACAGGTATCTGTCAGATATACTGCAAAGCCAGGCAGAATGTAGCAAGTGCTGAGTAGGGATGGGTATGAAATAGAAAAATTGTGTTTTGTTTTGTTTTGTTTTGTTTTGTTTCCTGTGATTCGTTTCATTTGGGGCCTTTTCACACGACCTCTAAAATCCGTGACAAATGGCTCCCAGATCCGGAGCTTAAAATTGTTTCCCCACCAGCTCCGGAGTTTACAACAAATTAAGTGCGACCACGCCCACCTAAGCGCGTCCCAGCGCACCTTTCAAGTACCTGCTCTCTGATGGTGAAAAATTCCTGATGCGGATGTAATTTAGTGAGTGCCGGGCTCTCCTCGCTTCTGTTTGTTGTTTTTTTTTGCCCCCTGCCCCTTTAAGAGATACTAAGAGACTGGAATGAGACAGCAGAACGGAGGTGAGCCAAGACGGCAGAACGGAGGTGAGCAGGCATTCTTTTCTCCTTTTTTTTCTCCCTCCCCTCACACAGACAGGAGCCAGGGAGTGCGGAGGGGGTGGGAACACAGGAACAGCGACAAACCTCCAAGATCTCTGGTCCGAATTTAAGTGGCCAGCGGATCTTAGGGGTCGTGTGAAAAGGCTCTTGGTTAGAAATGAATTTTTAATTTTTTTCATATGAAATGAAACAGTAACAAACTGATTTGCTAATCTATAAAACAGGTCCCCTGGGTCCTAGAGGCACCTTTGAAATGAATTGGTTCATTTTAAATGGGGGGGGGGGAACCACTGTTTCGTTTCATTACTAATGAAACGCTGCTTCCCCTTTTTGTTTGGTTTTGTTTTGTTTTGTTTCATTAGCTAACGAAATGACTAAGTGTTTCATTTTTCATTTGGTGCCCATCCCTAGTGCAGAGTGACTGAGTCTTTGACCCAAGGCACTGAAATTTAGATAGCGAGAACATTTGCTGCTAGAATGAAACTGACCATTGTTATCCACAGGTAGATGGGTGAAAACTACCCACCTTAAGCACATGCAATTGCCTATAGCCCTTCCCCTCCCAGCAGAAGGAACCACAAAATTGGTGGGCTCAGTGTGAACCCAACAAGGCTGCTGTGAACTCAGGCTCAGGCCTTCTTTCCCATTCCTATGTCCTATCCACATGTTTACCACTGTCATGTGATCCAAGCTTCACCAAAATGACTCGGTACTGCTCTGAATATAGGTCCCTATGAAGAAGAAAGTCTTGTAGAATCCATGGAGTCTTGTGCTTTAATAGCTGTGTCTTTTACATTAGGATATCCAGTATTGTTGCTGGATGTTTATAAACCAGATTTTGTACCGATTACTTCTGGCATACACAGACTAAGTCTTCAGATATGCTTGCTTGTAGTACTGAACCTGAACTCTAGAACAGATGAAATAATAAGGGGGAAGGCAAGGCTTCTGACTATGCATTCTTCCCACTGCTATGTACGGCTAACGCTCCTACAACCAAGATGAACAGCATAGTTTTGGCCATCAATGTTATCGGTTGAGCCTTTGTGACAAGTCAAATCTCAGACACTTCACCAAATGATCCCCCTTCCCCAAAAATCTCTCCAAGTGCTCAGTGGGATTTTTCCCCTGCTGTTTTTTCTCAAGTATTGCAACAAAAATTATCAATAAAAATTACAAATGTATCCCTTGCAAGAATACTCCCGCAAGTATTACAGCATTTAATGTACTGTTGCTAGTTTAGAATATGAAAGAAGTCCTGTGTCTCTTCATATTAAAAACTATATACTGTATTCTAGCACAACATTTCTACATAACTTTGCAAATCGCAATTTATGTGCTGGGAAGATAATTCAAAAAATTTTTAAAGAAGCAAAATATATCACCAGTGAAGCAATAAGATGTGTATTATGATTTTTACAGTGATATATTGCAGTCTTATAATACACGAATATGGCAAGAACAATTTGCCGTATGTTCTTAGGAACACTTTTTTTTAAAAAAAATGCTGCTACAATATGACATTTTTCCAGATTCATCTGCAAATGTAGGAGTTCGTAACCTCTCTTTTGACAAATTATTTGAAGAAAACAACAGACTGAATCATCAGGACAGCATGCCAACTTGGACTTGAATTGCACCAAACCAAAGTTTTCACTCTGTTTGCTCCTCCCACTCTATATTTCAGTAATAGAATTTATTATTGGCAGAGGATGGGATATTTTAACAGCCAGGTGTTAAATCTTTTACAACCGCTGTACTTCTGAAAGTTCTGTTCAGTTTTGCTGTTAATTAATAGAACCTCAGTTAAGGCAAGTGCTTCTTCATATGTGAGGCAAAGGGACAGTATCTCCCAGTCTGTGTAAAACATCTCACAAAATAGCATGAGATTTATAAATTGCACTGGTGAATTGAAACCACTACATTCTTATAGAACATTTTAGCTACCTAGAATCATTGATACATTTGATTCGTTGGAATATCTGGCTTTTGTCTTTGTGGTAGAAATCCCATGGCACATCACTAAGGAAAATAAAGATTTGATGTTCCTGTTTCCACAGTTTCGAGTGCAAAGGGCTAGGATGCTCAAGAAAGGTATGCCTTTTAGAATCTTCTTCATTAAAGATCAGGAAAGACAGGGATATGGCTGGAGGTCTTCCTTCTTAACAGTCACATGTAGAGATGGGCACGAATCAAAAAAATGGCATTTCGTTTGTCATTTGGGGGGTCCGTTTCGGTTCGTTTCCATTTTTCGTGAATTTTTGCAAAAAATTGTTTTTGTTTTTGTTCGTTTTGTTACCATTTCGTTACCATTTATTTCATTTTTTGTGATTTTTTTAGGATTTTAAGCAATTCACTCATATTGCAGTAATGGAAACGAAATGCACGACAAAATTTCCGGTGTTTCTGTTCGTTTTGTTTCATTTTAGAGACAAAATTCGTTTGTCGTTTCATTATGTAACAAAATGAAAAATTGTTTGTTTCGTGCCCATCTCTAGTCACATGAAAGGAAGCTTGAAGATAGCTTCTGCTGAAAGCAACTGCAGGTATATCTCCATTAAGATCTCCATGCTTATAGGAGGCCACAAGCAGAGAGGCAGACCGTACCTGAAGTTTTTTCTTCCATCTTGCCCAATCTGTTTTTAATTTGTAGATTGATATTCCCAGTGTGACTTCTGTCTGTCAGTCCACTCTCTACCTCTTCCATCAATGTAGCTGTGTAGTACCTTTACTAAAGCCATGTATGTAGTTCTGGAGATAATTCTTAAAATAAATATGCTTGGGTTTGTTTTTGTTTTTTTGCTATAAATAGCCTTTAGTTGTTATTTCAAGCATAAGCTTCATGTGGTTATCTGAAACTTTCAGCAATACACAATACTTTCAACTTGTACAGGATCTATTGTGGGCACAATATTAGGTGTACATACTTGCCTTCAGCTAGTGCCTAAAGCCATCTTCAGATTCCAAGTCACAAATTGATTTCAATGGGATTTGGAGTGTATAAATAATCAGTGGTGCCGTTAGGTATATGAAGACTGAAGTGAAGCGACTGCTCAGCAATAGTCATGTCAGGTGGGTTCCAGAGAACCACAAGCTATGTTTTAATCTTTTACTGAGTTTATCCTACCTTTCCCTTCCAATGTATCCTCCTCAGACAGAGATGTGATGAAAACTTGCACTTAGTAAGATGTAGATGAAGACAAGCCACCTTAACATGGCAAGATGGTGGCCTGTACCCTACCAATGATTGTATCAATGTCGGGTTTGAGACTCTCTACTGCATGGAAATGGAACTGAAATATTCAAGGAAATCCTTGGGCTCGCCAGATAGGCTTTCTCCCTGGAGGACAGATAAGAGATGTGACAAAACGATTGCCATTGCTCACAAACAGAGATGGGCATGAAATGGAAAAATAGTGTTTCGTTTCATAATGCATCTACTTTAGAAATTTGTTACAAATGAAATGAAACTACTAAGGAAAATACGGATCCTCGAAAATACAGACTGCAATCGTGTTTTGGCATGGAAATGGCAGGTTAGCTTCCTCAAGCGATTCTAGGTAAGCCCCTGAAATTTGGAGAGGTTTCGTGGTTCACACACCCACAGCTTGGCTTCCAAAGTTCTGAATCCACTTAGAAATATTTTTTCCTAGGTGCACTCCCTTTGGAGCTTAATAACTTTGTTACATAACAAAGTAATCCATTGCTTAAAGAAACGATGAAACAGTATTTTGTTTTTTGTTTTGTGCCCACCTCTACTCACAAATCCTAAAGTTGGGTATACCTTCCTTTTCATTCATGTGGGAACAAAGGTACAACCAAGAGGAACTATGAAGAAATCACATCAGACTTTGATGCTTTGGAAGGATAATCAAAGTCTTCTGGTCCCAGGTAATCTACTTGTCCATCTTACAGTGACCCCCTGCCTATTGCAGGGGTTAGGGACCCGACCTGACTCGGGATAACAGAAAATCCATGATATGTGGATGCAGGTCAGATCAGGCCTGGAAGGCCAAGCTGGGAGCCCTTGTACTTAACCCCAGTCTGGTGATGCCCCAAACAGGCCTGTGAGGGCCATCCCAGGCCTTCTGGAGACCCTAAAAAGGCCTCCCTGTGAACCAGAAGTGACTTCTGGATTGCCAAAAATCATTTCTGAGGCCTCCGACAGGCCTAGAAATGCTCTTGGAGGCCTCAGAAATGATTTTCTGTGAACTGGAAGTCACTTCCGATAAACTGAAAGTAACTTCCGGTTCATAGGGAAACCATTTTTGGGCCTCCAGAAGGCCCAAGAAGGCCCTCACAGGCCTGTTCGGGGAGTACCAGGCCTTCTTCCCTTTCTCCAGGGGGCCTTTTTTCATATACTGCAGTCCTGCGATATAGTGGAACCACAGTATCTGAACCACAAATGGGCAGCAGACCACTGTACTTGAACTCAGTTGTCAAACAAGTTAAAGCAAAATACCTTGCAAAAATATCTGATAAAAATATGCTGCATCCTTTTAAAAAAAACAATCATGCAAGGCCATTTAGAGGTCCAATGGCAACTTTAAAAGTAGGTTTTCATCTGTGTTAGGAAGGAGGCAGGGAATTCCATAGGCTACTTTAAGATTCCAGTCAAGTGAAGCAAGACATTGAAGTTGTAGTCCTATTTTCTGTTCAGTCCACTGCTGGGCCAGCATTTACAAGATCGTGTTGCAGGTGAAAAACACACACACAACAAGCAAAAATTCATTCACATTTAAGTAGATCTATAAATATATGAATGCATGTCAATTTCATTCAGAACCTCACATGTAGTAACATCCAGAGTATAGATCGGGGGTCTGCAACCCGCGGCTCCGGAGCCGCATGCGGCTCTTTGGAACATTTGCCGCGGCTCCGGGAGGGTTCAGAAATTTCAATACAAAGGCGCCGAATCTCGCGAGGACAGCCTGCCCCACAAGGCGGCGCGAAGCCAAGTGCGGTCACACTCTCAGTGTGCTCCCTCTTCTTCAGAGCAAGAGAGAGAGAGAGAGGGAGTCATGGTGGAAAGTGCCCGCCGAACGGCAGCCTTTTTTCTTTTTTTTTTAACTTCAAGAAAACCTCCCAGATCTGGATTGTTACCTCCCCCCCCCCGAGAAAAAAAGACGGGAGGAAAAAACCCTCCTTCCTTCCTTCCCCCCTTCCCCCTCCTTTCTTGCTTGGGTGTTTGGTGGGAGGGGGAAGAAGCGACGTGTGTGTGTGTGTGTGTGTGTGTGTGTGTGTGTGTGTGTGCAACGTGGAGGAAGAGAAAACCCTCCTTCCTTCCCCCCTTCCCCTTCCTTTCTTGCTTGGGTGTTTGGTGGGAGGGGGAAGAAGCAACGTGTGTGTGTGTGTGTGTGTTGTGTGTGTGTGGTGGGGGGGCAGCGTTTAGATGGGACGGTTCAACGTGGAGGAAGAGAAAACCCTCCTTCCTTCCCCCCTTCCCCTTCCAAGCATTGCACATGTGCAGTTGGCATCTCTCTCTCTCTCCTTTTGCTTCACTACAGCCCCCCCCAAAAAAAACTACAGCTTTGCACTAACTTGCCGGGATGAAGCTCCAAAAACGTGGGGGAGCGGGCGCGCACGCGGCGTGTCTCCATGAAAGAGAGAGAGAGAGAGAGAGATTAGAAATTCCCCTCCTCTCCCCCCTGTACTATTTTTTGGAATATTTTTAAAAACTGCCCCCCCAAGTGGAATTGGTGTGGGCACGATGCAGTCGGGCTGCGCTTCCCTCCTCCATGGAGGGTGGGGGCGAGAGGAGGAGGAGGAGGAGGGAGAGATGGACTATGTGTGTGGGGGGAGAGTCAGACCATGGCTGCAGGATCCGGGCAGAAGGCAGCGAGGGTGGAATGGGAACCTCAAGAAAGGCGGCGTGGGGAGGGGGCCACCGCTAGTCTTCTCTCTCCCCACCACCACCCCTGCCGCCGCCGCCCTGCTTCCTTGCCTGGTGCTGTCAGTTCTGGCCCAAAAAGCAAGGGGTTGGTGGCGGCGGGAGCGGGGAGGGGGGGAGCGGCGGCAGAGAGGCGAGAAGCAACGGAGGAAGTCGGCTTTTCTTTTTACCTGCGCGAGATCAACTTGGTAGTCGAGGGACGCGGCGTGACAGCTAGTTCGAGCCCGCCCTCCCCGGCCCGAGGAGGGGTCTCTCTTATTAGACTTCCAGCGACTCCCTCCTGGAGTCAGCCGGTTTCGGCGGCGGGGTGGGGGCGCCGGGCTCAAGTTGTTCAGGGGCCCCTGTCCGCCCGGGGAGGCCAACGGCACGCCACCTGGCTCGAGAAGCTGAGCCGAGCCGAGCGGAGCACCTGTGCGCCTGCCTGCTTGTCTCGCTCGCTCTCGCTCTCTCCGAAAGCCCGCCAGCAGCTGCCTTCCGCTCCATTCCAACACAGAGAACGTGCCTCCTGCGCGCCCACCCACCCCCCAGCCCGGCCCTCCCCGAGGCTGGTGGACACACAGCTGCCCCAGTTGCACGCGCGGGAGAACTTGTGGCAGGTGCGTGCCTCAATGGAAGCCCTTGGGGACAGGGTGGCGGGGTGGGGGGAGGCGGCGGCGGCTCGGGCTCGCCCGCTTGCTCACTCTGCTGGCGCCCGAAGTGCCGAAGAAGCAACTTTCATTGGCTTCCTTCTCAGAAGCCCTTCGGGGGTGCCGGAGGAGCCGCAGCCGCTGGTGCTCCTTCCCACCCCACCCGAGCCCGGCGTGGGGCGCAGCGTGTCCGAGGAGCACGCGAGGGAGTGTGTTGCTTGCGAGCGCCCCAAAAGCCAGGAGCGAGGGGAGAGGAAAATATATTTGCAGTGTTATATTTGTTTTAAATGTCGCAATGGTTTTGTGGCTCCCAGGTTTTTTTTTCCGTCGGAAACGGGTCCAAGTGGCTCTTTATGTCTTAAAGGTTGCAGACCCCTGGTATAGATTATAACATACAAAAGCTTCATATTATATAAAGCTTATAGAACAGGATGAGCCTCAACTCAGTTCATAGATTTATTAAGGAAATCTAACCATTTGAAAGAAAGAAATTGGCAGAGAAATTCCAAATGTATATTTCATAGTTTTGCTATGAGTGTGAGAGGAGCTACAAATACAGTAGTTTGTTGTTCTGCCTTTTATCTTTGATTACGCTTTGATCTACAAATAGCTTACTATGCTTACCTCTGAGAGCTTTCTTAAAATTCATCTGATGGCACATTAAAATCCTGCTTTCTGATTCCCTCTGCTCCTTTCATCTTTCTTGGGGTGAGCGATGGTTGCTGAAAAGTTCACATTTACATGAGTAAAATACATAATCTTTCCTTTTCTTGAACACTCGCTTCTGGCAGGAAAAATCATGGGCTACCTAAGTGGGGTCTTAAAATAGGGATGATTAGTATTTTGTTGTTTTTTCTCTGTTTTAATTTTCTTTAGCATTTTTAAAATAATTATTATATTGCTTGAACTTCAGAGCGGGAAGAGACCCCATGGATCATCGAGGGCAGACCCTCTCAAGGAGGCACAGCAGGGGAATCGAACTCTCAACATCTGGGTCAGCAGCCAGAGACCCAAGCCTCTGCATTATCTGGCAGTTAATATAGAATGTATATTTAACCCTTTAAATTTATGCTTATCTATCTCTTTTAAGGATGCAAGCAACCTGGGGTCATTTTAGGGAGAAAGGTGGGGTAAAATATCTTAAATAAATTTAATAATCAAACATGTAGATACTTGCCATTTATGCTTTCCTGATATTTTGGATCCCTCCCCCTCTCTCATGTATAAGGATTTGTCTTGAATTTTATTTGTCTTGCTTTAAAAGAAAAACATTACAGAGATTATTACAAGATGTTTACAGATTCTGTATCTATTCTTTCCGAGAGGGCAGCCGTGTTAGTCTTTTCAAGAATTTCAGGCAAAAAACAAAGAAAAAGAAAAGAAAAGAAAAGACACAAAACATATGGCACCTTAAAGACTAACTTTCATATTTTAATGTAATGTTTCGTGGACACGTCCACTTCTTCAGACATATAGCAGCAGAATTCTTATTCTTATAAGCCTATTAGGTACTGGGGACCATTTTAACATTGTGCAACCATAGAAATACTTATGTTCTCATTGTCTATAGCTATCTTGATTCTTGACTTCTTCATATCGGAATAACCAGTAAGGGAATCTGGCATCTCATGGCTGACCTGGTATCAAATAAGCAACATTATTAGGCAACTAGAGGTTAGGAGGGAAGCTATAAGGAGTCTAACCCCTTTTGAGGACTTCCTTGGGACAATGGGGAAATATATCAAAGGGTGGAATCAAAAATAGACTCTTGCTTGCTGGATTTAGAAAATGTGCTCAAGCAAGATTCCAGGGGATTGGGGGAGAGGACAGGAGGATGGAGATTGGAGAGAGTGATTGGACCAACATCTCCAATGCATTTACATTTAAGGTAGTATTAGGTTTAAAGATACTGAAAAACCGGAATTTGATGCTGCTGAAATGATCACATATAAAGGAGCAGAAGACTCATTTCATCATCTATGGTGGTTTGTCATGAAGTCAAGCGATTCTGGGATACAGTATTTAATGAATAAGAGTGATTACCGGGCAATCCATAATCTAATTTCCAGAGTTAACATGATTGCCACCCGCTGTAGAGGATAATGCAAATCTACTCAATAAATCTTTAATGAGCTCATGGGAGGCTGCCGGAATAGTCATCATCACTATATTTTGGAGGGATCTTTGACTGGTTTCATCTACAATATGGTATGGTGAATTATGGCAGAGTACACAACAGGAAAAAATAGCACAGAAGCCTCATGTAGCAAAGCAGTGCCAACCTTTCACAGATTTCATGAGTGAGAAAAGTAACATCTGTCTCCCAGAATTTTTTTTAAGTCTCATGAGCCATGTTGAAATACCAGTATTCTTTTTAGCTACTGTCACTGCAAGGGATAAGCATGTAAAGTGGAGAGAGGAAGTAAAGCACTAATTAGTTTTGTACTGTGTGTGTATATATATATATCTTTAGAAATAAATAAATATTTTTTAAAAAAGAAGAAAAACTGAAAAGAATTGGGGGAAAGCATCTTCCATGCTAACAATGGGTAATGCATATAATTTACTTACAAACGATCTAGTCAACTGCACATTGTGCAGAATATTCAACCATTGCATAATTGGGAGAAAGGTGCATTAAATAACATTTTAAAATTGTATTTATTTATTTATTTATTTATTTGATTTAATAATGGCTATATACATGCCTACATACAGTCACATATCCACCAAAAAAAAAAAACCTTCCAAAATTCTCATGGCTATAATATTCATTATCCTTTGTAAACGTAGAATTTTACTTTGTATAACCTGATGATAAAACTGAAAAGGAGCTCCAAATAATTATATCACATCTGGAGCATTTTCTGCCATCTACTTCTTTATCTTGCACTGTTGATACCTAACTAAGAGGATGTTGTTAATCTCATACCTGTGGTAAATTTTCCAGAGGCAACTGGTAGGTAGTAGAGATGGGCACAAAATGAACTTTTTTGTTTCTGTTATTCATTATTCATTTCATTACGTAACAAAAAGAATAACGAACATTGTGATGAAATTGGAAGAAACCGAACAGAACCATGAAACTTAGGTTCGCTATGTTTCGTTTTTCGTTAATGGTGACATGCAATGAAATGAGCTGTTTTAAATGTCAAAAAACGCCCTGGACATCCATAAAAATGCAGCAATAATTATTTATACTTTCTGATAATACCTACCAGGGGGGAGTTGGGGTCCTTAAAATGTTTGTTTTTGTCTTCTCCCATCGTGATGTATTTTTCTTTTCCCTTTAAAGATGACAAAATGGATGTCACAAGCCACAAAATGGAGGCAAGCCATGTGATGGGATCATGTTCAACCAACAGCATGCCCAGGTTGCAGACTGGGCAGGTGTGGCAGCCACAGAGGGCATAAAAAGCTCTGGCAGCCCCTGTCCTCCTTGCAGTCTCTGGTGGGAGTTAGGGAGGGATTGCTGTCTCTGCGACTCATTATTTTCACTTTAGGCCAGCCAGGCAGGTGTGTGTCTATGTGCTCCTGCCGGCTGCAGCCTGGCTCTTAGGGGAGAGAAAGAAGAGATTTCTCTCTAGCTTCAGTCCTGCAGCCTCCCTGTGTGTGTGCGTGTGTACCGCTCAGTGAGTACCCTCCCCTGCGCCACAGTGCAGTCACTCTGCGGCTGCCTTGCACCCTGGGCAACGCCCGCTGCTGCCTTTGCAGCCTCCCTGCGTACCTAGTCTATACTGTGTCTATGCCAGCATCAATTTTTTTAGTGTTTTCCATCTGGTCTGGGGCATTGGGGGACGCCCGCATATGGAAATGCTTTAAAAATGCGCAAAAAGCGGGTAAAATCGAAAAATGAATAAACAAAAACAATGTTTTCAAAAATTCATGAAAAATGAAAATAAACCGAAACGGACCCCTCAACAAAAAATGAAAAACCAAAATGCCATTTTTTTTAATTCATGCCCATCTCTAGTAAGTAGGCCTTTCTGTGAGCAAAATGCAGGATTAGATGACCCTGGAGCAGTGTTGGCAAATTTATGGCACGGGTGCCAAAGGTGGCACACAGAGCCTTATTTGTGGGCACCCAGCATCGCCCCCTCACAGCCATGGCACTTTCCTCTGCACTCAGAGCACACCACTGTGCTCCATACAGAGAGCCAGGAGAAGGGAGGCAATGGCTTGTGGGCTCCTTCATCGCCCCAGTTTACTCTCCAGCAACACTGCTCTGGGCAATGCAAAAGCGGTGTGGCTAGAGAGTAAGCTGGGATTATAAAGGAACGCACAAAGCACTGCCCGCCTTCACCCAGCTCTCTGCACAAAGCCATTTCAAGACCGCCGAAACGGCTCTGCAGAAAACCGGGTAAAGGGGGATAGTGGTTGGTGGGCTCATTTGTAGTCCCAGTTTACTCTCCAACCACACTGTTCTGGGCATTCCAAAAGCAGCATGGCTGGAGAGTAAAGTGGGGCTTTAAAGGAAACCACAAACCACCACCTTCCCTTTATACAGCTCTCTTCATGGAGCCATTTTGGTGGTCTCCAAATGACTCCATGAAGAGAGCCAGGTGACAGTGAGACAGCAGTTTGTGGGCTCCTTTGTAGGTCCAGTTTACTTTCCAGCCACACTGCTTTTGGGATGCCCAGGGTGAGATGGATGGAGAGTAAACTGAGGCTACAAATGAGCCCACAAGCCGCCACCACTCTCCCTGGCTTTGCCAGCAGCATAGCACCCCATCCGCCTCTCAGGCAGAGAGGGGAATGGGGTGCTACTCTTTGGGAAAGCGAGGATCAAAGAGCAGGTTTTTAAATTTCTTGCAGCCACAGCCAGGATGCAGTGCCCACGGGAAATTCACAACCCTGTATTTGATTATCACTTTTTCGAAAGGTGCTACCTTATGGGAAAGCGAGGATCAAAGAGCAGGGGTGCTACCCTTTGGGAATTGAAGAACAAAGAGTAGGTTTTTGAATTTTAATTTTCCACAGCCACAGCCAGGGTACTGCAGCCATGGGAAAATCAATAACCTGCTCTTCGGGAAAGAGAGGATCAAAAAGCAGTTTTTTGAATTTCCTGTGGCCACAGTGAGGGTGCTGTGGCTGCGGGAATTTCTAAAGCCTGCTCTTTGGCCCTTGCTTTCCCAAAGGGTAGCACCCAAAGCATTTGTAACCCAGGGTTCCACTTTATTCAGGTTAAAATGCTGTATTGGAACTTTGCGAAAAATAAGTGGGTTTTGAATCGCATTGGGTACTCGGTCTTTAAAAGGTTTGCCATCACTGGCCTAGAGCCTGATCCAGAAGGACTCTTGCCAAACAGCAAGCATGAACATATCATGACAGCATCTTAAAGATAAAACTCAAAATGCCATGTGTGAGTTGGGAGAAGATCAACTTGACCTCTGTGACGAAGGAACATTTATTTTACATCATTTGCCCTCTGCCATTCATCTGCCATATATTGTGTTGCCATCACATGGTGGAGTAGAAAGACAAGAATACACTCCCCCTCCCCATGAACCTTTGTTTCCACTGTAATCAGTTTGAGCGGAGGTGTAAAATGGACTTTAACCAACAGTATGCTCCAATCTGGGGGACCAAAAGGGGGACAGTCATGCAATCTCTAATTGGTAAGGATGTACTTCTTTCTGATCCTGCCTGATTTCGGAAGCTAAGCAGGGTCGCCCCTGGTTAGTACTTGGATGGGAGACCACTAGGGAATACCAGGTGCTGTAGGCGCCTGGAGTAGGAACTGGCATGCCACTCCAGTATTCCTGCCAAGAAAATTCCATGGACATGGGGTCATGAAGAGTCAGTAAAGACTGTAATGACACAACAGCAGCAACAGCAGCAGCAGCAACAGCAACAGCAGCAGCAGCAACAACAAAATCTAAACAGTAGTGGTATTAGTTCCAGTTCTGCCTAATTAGTTTCCACGACCAAGTGGGGATTCAAGGAAGGTCTTCTGAGTCCTTGTCCATTACCCCACTCATCTGCTAAACCACACTTGAAGGTGGTCTATTATAGAATAGTTACATTTATATACTGTCTTCAGTGAGTTCAAGGCAATATAGCTGGCTTTCTTCAATTTATCTTGGGTTTAAATATGGACCTCCTATGTCCTAGGGCGCTTTTACACGACCCCTAATATCTGAGGCATAGGGCTCCCAGATGTGGAGCTTAAAATTGTTTTCCCACCAGCTGCGCACTTAAAAAAAAAAATTAAGTATGGCCACGCCCACCTAAGCGCGCCCTAGCTCATTCTCCAAGTACCTGGTCTCCGGAGGTGAAAAATTTTCTGATGCTGATTGTAAAGCAGTGAGTGCCAGGCTGTCCTCGCCTTCTGTTTGTTTTTTTGCCCCCCGCCCTTTTAAGAGACTGGAATGCTTCCTGGGGTGCTCCCGACGGCAGAGCGGAGGGGAGCCTGCATTCTTTTCACCCTTTTTTTCCTCCCTCCCCTCACACAGACAGGAGCAATGGCGTGAGGAGGGGTGGGAACACAGAAAGCAGAACAAACCCCCATGAACTCCGGTCCGAATTTAAGTTGCCAGCGGATCTTAGGGGTCGTGTAAAAGCGCCCCTAGTTTAATACTTTTAACTGATACTCCGTAATTGGATAATTTGATTACTAGACTCCACTTCCATCCTCTTCTGTCACCAATAGCACACTCACACACAAACCCTTGATTCTTTGCTAGTGGCTCGTATTACCTGCCATAATGGAAGTAATTTAATCGGAAATCCATTAGGAAAACAATCAAAGAGAACTGTAGAAATGCAGGGAAGCAGGCAGTGAAGTGATTTCTCAAGCACTCTGTAGGACATGACCAGCAGGCTCTTTTGGAATATCTGCATCAACTTGCTTCCTGATAAGAAGTGGTTAAGCCCTCAGACCTGATGAATAACTAAAATGTGTAAAAAATCCTTGAAGATTATCAGCGCCAATTTCTCCTGTTCTCAATGGGTCCTTGGAAGTAGCTGCTGACAAAGAACATGCTCAGGCTTAAACTACACAGGGGAAAAAATTAAAACATGCATCCTCTTCTTATTTTCTGTTTACAAGTAAGCATGTGGTGCTTCAGTCTCAATGAAGGCCAACAGCTCTATGCAGAACACGTGCTGAGATCTTCAGAAATGGACAGACAGTGATGATCTTGATCCACATCAGTGACTCATGCAGACTTCCAAGTTAAGAAAGAAAGGAAGGGTTGAATATTACACCATGTGCTGTACTGCAAGTTGTTCCATCTTCTGAGAAACATTTGAGCCAGGTGAAAGAGTAATATTCTAGAGAACAGACTATTTTGGACCTCTCATGCAGACAGCATTTTATCATAACAGATAACACCTTCTAATTTAAGACATGTGCCTATCTCTACTGCTTACAAGCTATGTGAAATCTCCACTCCGGCAACTGAGGTCGAAATAAGAAAAATGTGCATTCCTTACCATTAATACATATGGGGCTTCTTCAAATACTCATACATCAGCAATCTGAATTGCAAAGTATATCAGTGTTTACCTTTTTGTGACTTTACAAATCAAAGCACAGCTGAGTGGAAAATGTGACGTCAGAGGTGTAGCTACAGTTTTCAGCACCTGGGAACCAAGTCAGATTTCACACCCCCTCCTGGCCTCCTTCTAACCATAAGGTCAGAGGCCGAACCCCAGCTCCCCTCTGCACACCTTCACCTTTTCTCCCTTCACAAAGGGGCACTTTTGAATCCCCCACATACCTTTCCTGGAGAGAGGTGCTATTTTGCTCCACCCCCCTTGAGGAGCCACTAAGCCACTCTGCCCATGACCTCACAGCCCTGGGGGAGAGCATGGCCTCTGTCCGGACACATCACCTGGGGAGGGGGGATCCTGTGTGGAATGAGCAGGAGTGGGCTGAAGCAGCCTTGTCCACTCCTCCTCCCCCCTCCTCCTATAACAGCAGCCAAAGCTCTTCGGCAAAGCGCCACTGGGCACTCTTGCATGCAGGGAGCCCCGGTGCAGTGAATCACATCAGGAGCCCAGACTGGCCCCTCCCACCAGTTAGCAGCACTCACACTGGGCAGTGGGGAGTGGTGATGTGGCTGCTCCATTCTTCAGTGAGTCTTTTTCCGACTAGTAGCAGTGGTGGCTGCAGGTCCCTTTCCTGGTAAGGAGGTGAGTGGGCTAGCACAGCAGATCTGGGGCTGCTGGGCATGCCTGGATGCTGGCGTTCAGCTTGGGGGCCTTTTGAGGGGGCAGACACTACCTCTGGGAAGGCAGGTGCCACTGGAGGAGGCAGTGCCCCCCCAGCTGCCTTCCTGGAAGGGGCGCTCACACTGGGTGGTGGCAGCAGCACTGAGAGAGGCTCACCAGAGGATCGAGCATCAGCATCACGCAAGCCTCTCTCAGACTAGCTGCAGCATCAGCCGCCACCGCCACTGGCAACTGGTGTGAGCACCCCCCCCCCCACGGAAAGGCAGGTGGGTGGGCAGGAGGAGCACTGCTTCCTTTGCACAGTGCCTGCACCCACCTAGCTTCCCGGAGGTGTGAGTTGGCAGGCAGGGGGAGCACTGCCTCCTCCAATCAGTGCCTGTGCCCACTGCTTCTTCTCCCTCTCCCGCAGGACAATTTAGCACCCCCAGATGCTGCACCTGAGGGCATATGTCCCCCTTCACCCCCCCCAGCTATGCCACTGTGTGACGTGTGCAATAGAACACACTATGAAAAATGAGTATCTTTCACCCTTTTAGAGAGCATGGCTTTGAATTACATGCTGAAAATATTGTGCATACTAGAGATGGGAATTAAAAAATGGTAAGTTGTCATGATTTGTTCAGGCTGAAGTCAACAATTTTCCAGTAACAAATCAACCAATTGATTCATTGCCTTTTTAAAATGCTATAAAAGACCCCCATGGCATCTGGAGGTCCCAAATTTGCAGGGATGCTTCCTCTGATGCTCTTCTACAAGCTGGATTTGGAAATCCAATTTTCACCAAACTTGGAGAGAGTGTAAAGGACAGTTGGAGGGAGATTCTGTGCAAGTTTGGTGTACACTGGGGGACATTTTATATCCTAATGAATTAACAAATCAGAAATTGCTAAAAATTCATCAGTTTATATTCATTGGATAACTCCATCTATGACTGGTATAAATCAACAAATTTTGGTGAATCGGCCAAATTCATCAGAAAATGTGATGCATTTTGCCCCCATCTCTAATCCAGACTGATTCAAGGGGAGTAAAATGCTTTATAATATGAGAACCTGCCTACTGAGCTGTTAGCAGCTGATCTGGAGGACTTTAAAATGTCTGCCCTGAACTGAATACTTGGCAACATTCCCACTTGCTGGAAACTATGCTGTAGGCTGATTTGTTCCACCCATAAGGTCTGGTGTTAAAAGATTAATAGTGTTGCTGTATATTGAAGGTTAATTTAATGATACTGTGTCTCTTTCCGCTGATGAGTGGTTCACAGTCTGTAGAGCAGCTGAAGTGCAAAATGTAGGGACTTACAATTTGATTTCTTGAAGACTTCTAACAAGGACTCATGGCCTCATTGCTTTTTTATTTCTGCTGACATTTCTTCCAACACTGAAACTTGATACTTTCTCCTTGGCCAGAGTAGCCATACATCCAATTTGAAAAATATTTTTAAAACACGAGTTGCCAGATGTAGATGAAGCAGAGGAGGTTCAGTGGAAGCAAGTATGAAGTGAAATTATACATATTAGGTAGAAAACAATACCAAATGTCAAAAATGTCATTGGTGGAGTCTAGTAGTTGATGATGCGGCATTTCATTCCTAGCAATGACTGATCAGTTACCCTTCCAGGAAGCATTGTTCAGAGAACAGTGACAATGATTAGTAGTTTAATTAATCCCAGACTATAGATAACAAGGGGGACAACAGGATAATGTCTACCATAATACCTCCTTGTAAGGTGGCACTGGGTCGTTAGTAAGGAAATATAGCTTTGGATTACAGCAGCTGCAGCATTTTTAAATTTGATAATAGCCTAAGAATCCTTGGGTTATACTGAACCCATTGAGATGGGATCTAAACATATGTATATATTTTATCTCAGTCATCTTTCTGTCAGGGCTGGGGCATGGGCAGTGAGCCAGAATAGGCAAGACACCCAGACCAGAGGTTTGGAGGTAAGTCAGTACTCAGGGTCCAATAACACCAGAAGTGGCAACAGGGAGACAAAAGTGGAGTGGAGCACAGTGGAAGAACATTCACAAGGAAGGAAGCGTAGCCCAGAAGACCACCTTCCATGCCAACTGTCACAAGTAACGGAACCACAGGGATGGGTTGAGACTAGAGATGGGCACGACTCAAAAAAATGGTGTTTCGTTTGTCGTTTGTCATTTAGGGGGTCTGTTTCGGTTCGTTTTTGTTTTTTGTGAATTTTTTGCAAAAAAAAATCATTTTTGTTTCATTACGTAACGAAACGAAAAAACAAAAATGAAAATGAAAAATTGCTGTTTCATTAGCATTTATTACAGTTCGATGTATTTGCCGCAATGAAAATGAAATGCACGACAAAATTTCTGGTGTTTCGTTTCGTTCCGTTTCTTTTTGGAGACAAAAGTCGTTTTTCATTTCGTTACGTAACGAAATGAAAAAACGAAAATGAAAACGAAAAATTGCTCGTTTTGTGCCCATTTCTAGTTGAGACATGTTCATAAGGCAAGAACTAACCAGAGCAAGGCAGGAGCAACTGGACAGGATCAGAACAATGGGAGCAAGCAGGAACATACCAAAGTGAGCAGGCACCACTAGAGCACACAGGATTCTTCAGAAGAAGAAGGGAAGCAGGCACCAATGGGGCACACAGGGCTCTTGAGGAGCAAGGCTCTAAGGGACAGAGGAATAAAGGATCGAAGCACAAGAATCACCTGGAAATTCACACTGCTGTGGCAAAACGTGCAGAAAGTCTGTATATACTGATCCCCAGGGCCTCCAGCTGCACCACATAACTGCACTTAATTATTTCCCTGCAAGCTTCAGGAAGAGGAGCACTTGATTCTGCAGGTACTTGCATATTTCTCCCACCTTGACCCTGATGCTGTCTCTGGATTGTTGTTCTGTAATGTTTACATCTGAATGAATAAGACAACCATGTTGCAGGTGCTGTAATTCCCAGCTATCACATCATCATCAACCACCTGTGCCTACAAAATAATCAGTCTTCTTGTTTTGGGGCCATGTATAACTGTATAAGTATTTACCATGCAGTCGCACTCCCATGTCTGAAGAAGCAGCCTTTTCAATGAAAGTTCATGTTGAAATATAGCAGCGAGTCTTTAAAATGCTGCAATGTTTTTGCTTGTTTTATTTTTGCTTTATTTGTATTTTAGTTTTGGTTTTGTCTGACAATTCTAATTCACAAAAATAATATTGTGTCATTTTACCTGAAGAAGTGGATAGTAATCCACAAATAATGCGAAAATAAATTTGTTCGGCTTGAAGGGGCCACGATTCTTCTGGTTTTGTCATGTTGAAAAGGGAGCTTTGATGCTTTAGATGAGGATTAGACTCTGAAGAATAACTATAGCTGGAATGGCTAAAACTGAACTTCCGAGGAGCCAGTTCGGTCCTGTGGCAGAAAGAGGCAATTGCCTCAAACTGTAGATGCTGGGATATAGCAATTATAATCCCATGGTTGTTCTTCCTGAGCTCCTCTGGCCATTCCCTTCAGCCAGGGTACAAAGCTGTGTGAGCCACACTCCCAAACATGTCCTTTTAAATTGGTGGATTACCTTCAGGGGCCATGGAGGAAATTATTCCATGGATAATATTTAACTGGGAATTGAGTCACCTTCTGTATGAGGACTGAGAAGACACAAAGCCATCTTGTCATTCACCCCAGTCTTGAATCTTCCTGCTTGAGCTGATGGACAAGATGGCATCAGTCCACCACAACCCAGTTGCAGAAGCTGACTCAATTGCCAATTAAACGTTATCAATGGAATGGTGTCCTCCACCAGTATTTATCATCCCACGTTCAACAACAAATACTTTTGAATACTATTTGCTGGGGAGCAGCTTCTAAAAAGGGTTGGTAGCCTTTAATGCTTCTCTGTGGGCTTTCCAGAAGACTCAAAATGACCAGTGTGAAAAACAGGATGTTAGACTGGAATATCTAGCCCAGAGGGACAAATACTGGAATTGCCAATTTTCTTCTCCTTTGGTCATCGGTTATGAAGACATTCAGTCAGTGGCCCACAGGGCTCTCCGTTTGCTCACTCCTAGTTCCCTGAAAACTGAACATTAATGTCCTGCCTATAGATGGTAGATATTGCAGGGGGTGGGGTAGACAGCAAGCATATATCATGAGCACATCTGTCTCTTCAGTCCTGACGATCTCCCTCTGGCACTCTGAGCTGTCACTCCTCAAATTTGTCATTCAGCAAGGCCCCCCCCTGCCAGCAAACACTTCAATAATTAAAGAGGGGAAAAGTTAAGATTGCAGTGATGTGACTTTTTCCCACAGACTTTTCTGACTTGATTGCATAAATTTAACAATGCACAATACTGAAAGAAATAAAATAATTTGAAGTTGTGTAATGTGTGTGTCCTGTCAGCCGCTTCTGTGTCAAATAAAATCACCTTTCTCAAGGGAAATGTGAACAGGTCTGCATAGCAATTAGAAGGGAAATGAAGGAAGCCCAAGTGAGCAAAAAAAACAATGATAACAAACATCAGCATATTTCTAGAAGACTGCAACTTAAGTCAATAAACAAGTTGTTTGCAATTGTGGGGAATGTGCAAAATTAGATGGGAGAAGCAAATGCTATGGGAAGTCTTAGATGTGGGCCTACAGCAGTCTTCGGAAAAATGTCAGGGATGAAGCAGCAGTTATAGAACCACGGGACTGTGGCCTTAGGGAAAATACAGCAACCAGAAAACATTCACTGCTTGTTGTCATGACTAAGAATGAGCTGCCCTGGAAGTGTTAATAGTTTTGCCTAGCAAGGAGAAACCATGGGGTGCCTACATAGGCAGAATCACTCTGGAACTTATCACTCTAGAACTTGTTATAGTTATCTACCCAGCTGTCTATAGCAGGGATGGCAAATCTATGGCACTCATGCCAAAGGTGGCACATGGAGAGCTTTTACCTGGCAGGTGACATGCCCCCTGGCCCGCCTACTTCCCCCTCCAGCCATGAGGAATTTGCGGAGGAACAGAAGTAGGGACGAAGCAGGGAGGGGAAGAGGAGGGGGAGGAGGGAGTTTGAAAGGGAGTTCCCCCCCCCAATCAGGCGTGTAAGCCGGGGGGGGGGTTCACAGTACCTTTGAGCCACTGAAACAAGCAGCGGTTTCCCTTGTGCCAAATTCAAAAAGGTCAAGCATAATTTACAAGTACAGAAAAACTGTTGATGTCCAACCTGCCATCAGTGGACAATTTGTTTCCTGCAACTGTGACTGCAGTTGCATAATAGGATTTTCAGCTTTCTAGCTGCTTGTCAGATAATAAAAGTGGAGAGGCAAGACTTACTCCACCTTTTTATTTTCTGATACTGCTTTCTTTAGGTTATGTTGACATGAGAGCATGGGACAAGGAAAGCTGAGACTTGTCTACACAAAGCAGATGCTTTTTTGCTGGAAAAAAAGAATAATCTCTGCCTTGCAGGTATGCTATGTAACAGCATAATTCATACAGAGGGTTAATATGAGATTTCTATGATGAACTTACATGCTTAATAAATGGAAGAGTTGAAATTAGGCCTCCACATGAACAGTCTTGACCATAGCTTGGAAACAACCAATTACAATATTATAGCCAGAATTCTATTAATTAAAAATCCATCAGCATAAATCTCACCCGTGAACTGCTGACAGAACAAGAGTTTGTGTTCACACTGTATGTCACATACCAGTTACATGACCTGATACATGATAACAAATGCAAATGCTACCATCCACTGCTGACTGTTGTGCCAATTAAGGCTGATGTAATCCTTCAATTAGATTCCAGCCTAGAGTTACTTGTAATAAGTGAGTTACACATGACTCATTAAAAATAATGCTTCTTATTAGTTTATTTTATCAGCTATGATGTTACATTGAACTCAGCTAGAGATAGCTTTTGAAGTGGAGCTGAAATGTTTTAGCTACTTTTATATTAAAAAGAGTACGGACTCACTAAGTTGGAGGAGAGGAATATGACATAATTAAACAGATGACTATAAACAACTTATTTATAGAAATGGGCAATCAAACAATGATAACCTGGATGGACAAGAAAATATTCTGTACGACAAGCCAGTGTTTTGTAGCCATCAGATTATACTCCACACCCTGTTCTAGTGGTCTCATAGGCAGATCCAGTATTTCAGCTCTACAGAAGTTACCTGACTAGCTACATTGTAAGAATGTTTTAGCACTTCCTACCTTCACTCTCAGTATCTAGCATTCAGAAACGTATCATCAATGAACACTAAGGTACTATTTTGTTATGCCTGATTACAGGGCTCCTACAGGGTCGCAACAACAACAAAATACATAAAACCTTCTTCTGCTTTATATTTTTAGATTCCCATTCAGAAATATTAATCAGCAAAGGTGTAGAAAATCAGTATAGTTTTTAAATCAGCTTTTTGAAGGGTAATAAAGAAGGACTCAAACTAACCATTCTAGGCAGGGAATTCCACAACTGGAATACTACTACCTTAAGATGTTGTCTTGGATCCCCATCAACGCCATCTGTCCCGAAGGCTAGGGGGGACTTAGAGGAGGACTGCAGGTGGTAGGTTGATTTGTATGAGAGAAAAAGGCTTCTTTCACACCCTTAGCTCAAGTGATGGGCCACTCATAAGAATGTATTCTGGCCTACATTCTGAGCTGATGGAGAAGTTTCCATAGCCAGACAGTCACTTCAAGATGGAGTCAAGGCTTCCTGTGAAACTTGCTTTTGGCACGCTACCATATTAAAAGGATTGTGTGAATTGGATTTTAATTGCTTCCAATATTTGGCTTCTATTATGTAAAAATGGAATGAGAAAATTGTCTCAACCTCCTGGTCAAAATGATAGCAAACTGTAGGAAGGCTTCTAGATGGTTTGTGCCCATTTGAAAACACCATCTCCAGTGGGGAAGGCTGTACTTATCCAATATCATGATGAGAAGCAGGCCTATTATGGGGCAGGAGGCTTAAGGGAGCCAACTTCCCAGAACAGATATAGACTACTCATTGATATCATTAGGTTGTGCTTCTCTGCATACATTTTTTATTTATTGGCAGGTGATCGTAGTTCCTTGCCTACACTTCTTTTAATTTTGCTGTACTCATTATGCCTCAGCCCTCCCTGACTTAAAATATCTATTAAAGGGCTGATAAGATGTATGGTCAATGTTTTTAAGGAAATCGCAGAGGTCAATCCTGGTTAACTCCCATTAATGCTTTTTTAAAATGCAGGTAAACACTTTCTGGTGAGAAATATTTGGAGGCAGTGAGAAAACATGTTTCTTTAATAGAAATTATGTCCAGTTCTTAAATAAAGCAATGCAAATACAAGCCTACAAAATATTAGCTATAGGAAAAAGGAGGAACATGTATATAATTTGTTGGAACAATATTTTTTTAGCAAAACCTGACTATGCCTGCTGGTTGCTAAATATCTCACTTTTTCAAGAAGCCTTTTTAGAAACATACACATACTGGCTCTTTGACAGAGGCATAGGAAGCATGTTACCATGGCAACTGCAAAGCATCTGTGATAGCCCAGCGATTTTGGGTTATAATGTGCATGCAACCTTGATAATGAGTCCCATAAAACCATTTCTATTTGATGATATATGAGGTCATATGGGAACTCTAAATCTAAAAGGCTCCAAATCCACCTAGAGGATAGTCATTGGAAGCATAGCCTTATATCACGATATTACTTTGTACTCCTGCTTTGGAACCATCACATACAGTCACAGAAATCAATGGGCATTATATACAGTTTTTTCATTGTCTGAGATCTCATATTAATTCAAGCATACACCATGAACATATGGGGGAGCCCTTGGTAGAAATCCGCCTTTTTTTTTTCATTTTGTTTTTTGCATGAAGGTTTATTTTCAAAAATTACTTCTCAGTGGCCACTAAGGGAAAACTTAAACAGTACAGCCCATTTTGTCACACCAGGTTGGAGTCACTTGACCTGACTCAGAGGGTTGATAACAACTTGTGCTTTTGTTGTACATCAGATGCTTCCTTCTCTATTTGTCATAAACAATGTGACCACAGTGTTTCACATGCTGACATGCAAACCACTTGTTCATAGAGCTCTTATATACCTGGTCACGTCTCAGCAGAGTTTGGGAATAACATGTTAGATTTATTTAGTCAGAAATCTTGTCACAATCACATACAGACACCAAAAGTAAAAATTTAGTGGTAAAACATCAGACCAAAAGTTCTTTTATGCCCTCTAGAGGGCATGAAGGCAACTTTGCCATGTTTTGAGAGAGGCCCAGGTTTCTATTGTTAATTTCATTTTTAAAAAATCTTAGTCACTAGAGATTTCATGTCAGTTTTGTGGGGTTTTTAATTAATTTATTTTATATATCACTCTTTTTACCTTTTTTATATAAGAAAAATCAAAGGAGTAGAACTCCTGAGTGAGTGTGGCACTCCAGGTCTAAAGATGGGACCTCCGGGGTAACACGAGAAAAAGCATCTTAAAATCTCACATTTTTAAAATAATGCTTTAAAAGTAACTTTAACAGGGTTTTTATTAATTAAATGGTTATTTTTGACATGCTTTTTGCAAACCTATTAATTTCACATACTTAACAGCTTGAATGGTAAGATAAATGTGCATATTCTTATTCATTCTTTTTGTTCATGGTCTAAGTTATTTTGTATTTCTGCAGCTCCTTCAGTTCATTTTTACTCATGACATATTTTCAGCTGCACAGTACTCATTTATTCACCACACACAGACAGGATATTAAATTAATGTTTTAAATCTATTACCTTCCACTTAATAAAAAGTGTTTTTAGCACTCTTCTACTATAGTAGTGATCATCAGCTGGATGGCTATGAGAAGAGGAAAATGTAATCTCCGGTCATTTTTCCTGTGTCAGCAACTTTTCATTATTCAAGGGAGGCCTGGCATTGTAACTTTAAGTGTAGTTCCAATGCTGGCAACAAGGAGATTGGCTTCAGTTTTAAAAGAATTCTAAAGACATGCACACAAATGGAACATGGATTATTTTGCAGGGGATACAGTTTGCAGGCACTTGGGAATAAATGCAGAACTAACCAAACGTTTATTCATGTGTTCATTCCTCAGCTCATGAGCAGAGGGAGCTGGGGTCAATGGTCCAACCCATCTGATCCATTCCAACAAGGAAGCAGGCTCCAATGTCATCTTTGCTTCTCCGTGATGCTGGCAAATCAGACAGGAAGGCGGGATGATGCCTGTCCCTGCACAGCTCCTGATTGGCCAGCACCACAGAGAAGCAAAGATGACATCAGAGCCTGCTTCCTTGTTGGAGCTCAGCCACATGTGGGCAAGGTAAGTCATGGGCTGCTTGTGTATTGGAGGCTTCCGAAAATCACCTGGGCTTGCACATCCCTAGTTCCAAGTCCTCATAAGAGGGCTCTGGATTTCCATCACCCAGTTTCACTCTGGCTTTGTCAATTCTGCTGAGAGGAAAATACACATCAATGTAAAGTTGCTGTTACTGCAGCAATAGCTCATATTGGGTGTTTTTAGACCAAATAGGCATGTAAAACAAACAAAAGGAACCTTTGCCTCAAATGCATTGTTATATTGTATCTTTATGGCTCAAGCATACAAATCTAATTAGATGCACTTAACTTATTTAATCACTTGTTCATTTATATTCTTTTGGGACATACAGTATTCATTCACTTCTAAGTACCCATTATTGTTTAAGATCAAGCCTATTTCCTCATTTGCCTAGTTACAGTACGTAAGTAATATAGTTTAAAACCTGGCAAGTGGTGGAGGCTAGGTAGAGATGAAAAGGAAGAGGAGAAACAGGAAGATTTGGAAGCAAGGGACAAATAATTCTGAAGCAAAAACATGTCCTTTCTAGAACATTGGGGGGTCTGGGACAGGATGTTCATCTGAAGCTGTGACTGCATGGTCAACATATAAAAAAGGTTTGAAGTATTTTTTGAAGTATTTGAAGTATTTTTTTTAAACAACCATACAATGCAAAGGCTGATTCAAATTAATTGAGCCCTTTGTTTGCTCCACAAGCAGCTCCCTTCTCTCTACTGCTGAAGAACTTTCATTTGTTCAAGCTGGAACAATTCAAATGGGCAACTGCTATGTGCTGAGCTGTGTTCTTGTAAAGAGGCTTGAAGGATGTCTACAGGGGGCACTTTGGTTGTAGGCAGTTGGGGCATGATGTTCATGATGGTGGAACACATCCCTACATTCTTATTTTGTTGTATTACAATGCCACTGGCCGATTCTATTATTATAGAACAAGATGGTGGACTTTGATAACCACTGATCTCTATTACTTCAGCAACCTTGGGAAGTTTGTCTTGCACTCCATTTTTTAGGGATTCGGTTTTGTTTCCTTCCTGAATTTATTTAATTTCTGTGAACATGTATTTTAATTTTTATGCAAATATGTAGTTATGCTCATTTAAAGAGTGGAATATATTATCTAAGAGTTTAATGTTGATGAATTAATTTAGGTAAAATAATGAATCAATAATGGGATGTTGAGAACTTAAATTTAATTGGATTATATAACTATGAGTGCATCAGTCAAGGGAATCATGTTATAATAACTTTTATTGATTTGGAAAAAAATACAAAGTATATAGGCTGAAAACCTGTAGCTTAGTTTAATATGTCACATTAGGTCCACAGAATATGTGGGAATTTGGTGAGTTAGTCATAAGCTGCATGGATTCAAATGGGCCTGTTCTGATTCTGAATAGAGATGGTTGCAAATTAAAGAACAAATTGTTTAATTCATTCAAAACCACAAATTCATTTATTCGTATTTTCACAAACCACTAACTGCAATGAATATAAATTCTTAGTAATTTTTTTATTCATTGATTCATTGGACTATAAAATGGAGACACAAAATTGGCAGGGAAGCTTCACTAACTCGCCTCTACAATCCTTCCATGCTTGGTGAATATTGGATTTCTGATGTCTGAATGATATACCCACAAAGAGCTCCCCAGTAAAGTTCTCTCCAGGCACCAAACTTGTAGAGATGTCTCCTCTGACTCTCCTCTACAACCTCTACAAGTTTAGTGAAGACTGGGTTTTCCTAGCCCAACTTCCAAAGGGCAGTTTCCGGGCAGGGGGGACCCTGTTTGTGGGTGTATAATTTGGATTTCTGTAACCAAACTGCCACCAAATATGTAAGACATGTACAGGATAGTCAGGGAAAGCTTCTCTATAATCTCGGTGTTTCTAGGTTCCTTGGAGGCAATTTTAAAGGGATTTAAAGTCAACAAATTTGCATATTTAGTCATCGATTCATCAGAAAAAAAATCATGAAGTTGTTATTTGTGATTTGTCAACCATGACAAATAATGAATCAAAATGAATCTGATTCATGCCCATCTCTAGTTGTAACCTACGTTTTCTCTAGTATCATGAGATGTGCTATATTATTTTAACAAATTAGTACATAGTTCCTCAGTGAAAGAAATTTATTTTGTTTGCATGATATAAATTCCTACTTCTCAATAGCATTTCAGAACAAAATGCTGTTGTTATTCATATTCTTCAGAAGTAAAATGCAACTCAATTTAATATTTGTCACATCAAACCATTTGGTTTCCTCCAGCAATATCACAAGCATGGATTACATGAATTCTTAGTAGTTGGTTCAATTAATTGTTAAACTGACCCAACACCCAATACCAGTCTGAAATTGAAATTATTCATGGATATTGCTACTTAGTTTAAAATATCAGTAAGAAAAAGCAACACATAAAGCCTCACTTTGTTGCATCACAAATTCGAGCAATGGTTCTGTAGCTATTGCACTCCTTGGCATCTATATTTCAATAACCCTTTCTTGAGAACTGAAATATATACAGTAATACCTCTTAAGATGAATGTGCTGTAAGACAAAAATATATAAGACAAAAATAATTTCCAGGACTGAAGGCTGTTCCTCACAGCCCAACACCCAGGTGATTTTGACAGCTTTGGGCTGCCAGGAGCAGCCTTTAGCTGCAGGTTGATTGAGGGGGTTTCCCTCAACCCAGTAAAGCAGAGGAAAAGCTTTCCCCCTTTGCTGTGTTGCCGGGGGGGGCAATCAAAAGCCCTTTCCTGTCTTTGGGGGTGGTGGGTTTTTTAAAGTGCTTTAGGCTTTCAAAAATCCACACCCCCAAAGACAGCAAAAACCCTTTCCTGTCTTTGAGAAAGGGCTTTTGCTGGCTACCCCAACCCAGCAGGGGAATGAGTAGGTGAGGGGTGACTCCATTGCTCGCTCACTCACCCCCTTCCAGTGTTGGCCCTGATGCAGGAAGGGAGCGAGCAGGCGAACAGTGGTAGAGTCTCCTGGCTGCTCCTCCTCAAGAATGTGCCAGGAGCCAGCAGCCCCAACTCAGTAAGGGGACAAGAAGAGGAGTGGTGGAATCACCCTTTGCCTGCTCATCCCCTTCCTGTGTCAGGGCAGCCAGGATCCCAGCTGCCCTGATGCAGGAAGGGGGCAAGAGGGCCAGTGATGGTGAGAGTCTCCTGGCTATTCTTCCTCAAGAATGTGGTCCCCCCACTTGGCCCCTCTCTCAGCAATGTGTGGAATGGACACACACACACCCAGCCAAGGAGAGCGAGAGAGGGAGAACTTTATGGCTGTGGCCCATCTGAGGATCTCCTTCTCTCTCTTTGCTTACTCTGCCCCCCCCAATTCCCTTTGCCATTTTTTCTACTAAATCAGTGTATGAGTGGAGGCGACAGCAGAAGGAAAGGGAGGTTTTCAAAACACAAGCCATCACACTTTCCTCACAGAGGAATGGCACCATGGCTTCCTTTTCTGTATTGGTTGGCATATTTTTGTTAGGACTTTTGCAAATTCTTCACACAATCCGTCATCTTTTTATCTGTTCTGTATATCTTCAGTATACTGTTTCCACCTTCTCTTTGTTTTATCTCAGCATGCTCATTCTGTACCCACTCTATGCCTGCTTTGTGCTTGCTCTGTGCCCAGTCTTTGCCAACTCTTTGCCTACTTTGCACCCACTGACCTTCTGTTGCTTCACGCGTTCCTTCATCAGCCGAATGGAGAGAATGGGTTAGGTAGCTGGAATGCTGGATGTACTTATGAAGTGATAAATAACTTACAAACCCTAAAAAGATTTTAAAGGCAAAACAGCAACCTAATTTCTACACAGGCACAAATTAAAATGAGAAAAGCATTCATATCCACAAGGCCAGATTGAATTGAATCCATTTAGGAAGTGAGGTGTTTTTAAAAGCCCCTGCTAGCCCGTTGAAAAAATGCTAGCTTGGAAGCCTAAATAAATAGTCACTTCGGTGTGTCATGTGCCCAGGAATTCATAAATTGATTTAAATAAGGCTAAAATCGATTTAACTGTCATTCTAATTGCCAGTAGGCCCTGAGCTAGGATAATACTGGACATACACTGACTTAAAGCTGTACCATGGCGACTTCACTATGCTTGTTTCACTGTGCCATAATTTGCAGGCACAGCCACCCCTTAGGCATATAATTCATCAGCTAAGGTTTTTTTTCCCCCAAATGACAGCTCTGGTATTCACAAACTAAACATCTGCCAGGATATATTAAACCATGTGGAAAGGACACATCATTTTATACGACTATTGTGTTGTGAAAATCAGTTCTGCATGATTATGAGAAATCCTTCCCTTAAGATAAAATTGTAGGATTCTCTTAGTGGGGGGAGGGGGGAGCAACAACCTTTGAATAATACAGTTTCCTTTCCAGGAGAGGCCTCTGCAGCTTTGGTAATCAAGGCAAAGGTTGAAACAAGGAACTTGTGAACTGATCTCCTTTATATGAAACAAGGAAAACTAGGAAAGGATCTGGCATGTTTAGACAGCTAAGTTGACTGGTTCTTAGATAACATGCCATACTTTTAAGGATGGTTTCATCTCAGTTTTAGAAACATCTCTCTCTCTCTCTCTCTCTCTCTCTCTCTCTCTCTCTCTCTCTCTCTCTCTCTCTGGCGGTTACTTCACGTACCTCTCTGACCTCAGTGCCGCCCCGCTGCGGAACAGTTAGGCTTCGATCGAACTTCACGTACCAGCGAATTCAAGGCGAGGTCACCCCGACCACACCCCCTAAACTGCGCTCCAAGCGGGCTGACAGATTCCTTTCCTGGACCTCGGGAATCTGCTCAATCCGCTTTTCGATGCGAAGCGAAGGGATGTGTGTTTCTTGTTGATTCGAAGTGCATAACCGCTCCCTCCCTTTAGACGTACCTGCTTTCGTTTGCCGCTTTCAGAAAACTGGAAAATCGAAATCTTCTCGTGGGTACTCTCACTCCGTGATTTAAAACAGGAACACTGTTGCCCCTTCTGTTTTGCAAATTGACTCTCTGACCTCTTCAAGGACCAAAGGGGAAAAACAACAATCGCTCCGATCTTATCTAGCTCACCCCGCCCGGCATGACATGCTGGCTGCTGTAAAAGGCAATTTACACCTTGCCTCCTAAATATCCTCCCTTCCTCTTCTAACCATCTCTGCTTTTCCTCATCCCCGGGAGAACCACAAACTACCACTCCTCCATCGAAAGACCTAAAAACGAAAGCAAGAAACAGCATACTGAACCGATGGAAAGCAAAGGAAACCATTGGTTCGATGTGCATCAAAGACGTGAGGCTGGAATGCGTTCGCGTTCACCCAGCATGCATGTGAGTACACAGAAAAGAGGGGCGGCCCCGATATTAGACCATGTGACCGCATCCGAATTCACATCGGAGCCAAGCTCAACACAGCCCGCGGAGGTACGTGAAGTAACCGCCTCTCTCTCTCTGACTACAGACCCTGGTGCTAGCATAGCCAATCTCTATGATGGCTGGCTGACAGATTCTGAGAGATGTAACTCAAAGAAGTAATCTTTCCAAACGTTGGTCAAAGCACACTGCAACCTGGTTAAACTTTTGTATGTGGAATGCACAAGACAACTTGCCTGTTACCAAGTGCATACTGATAGGCATCACCAGTTGCATTTCATTCCTGATATACATAGTATATTAATGCTAAAAATGGAGTTGTCTACCCAATCTCAGGTCCATTTGATTAGCCAAGAGGAACATTTTTGCTGACATGCAATGGAGTTGTTATCATGTCCCAGTTTCCTATCTACTGCAGAAACCCTTGGGAGGTCATACCTACTATCAAGCATAGACGGTTATAATCCTGGCAAGGATATGCATCACAATGTTAAATTTTTAAAGAGTGAGGTAATAGATACTAAATAAATGATGAACAGGAAGATTCTTGGAACCATCCTTATAGTGCATTTGGAAAATAATCAATTTTTAAAAATCTTAATGCATTACAGGGTAGAATCTGGTCAATCATTGGAATTAAGATTTGTGAAAGGTCAGGCTTCAGATATACTATATTTTCATTCATCTTGTACTATTGAACCATTTGTCAGCCTGCCATTTTTAGCCATTGACAATGAAACAATCTATAGGAGGTGGCCCTTGTTCTATTGTGACCTTGATCTCTTGGCATTAACAAGGCAAGGTGGCCTTCTGGGTTTTTCCTTTTTTAAACTCTTCCTCCTGTTCCTTCACATCTGTCTTCATCAAAACCTTATCACAGGCCCATTTGTCAGCCATACATCAAAAGTGTGACTGAAAGGTTGATCTGGAAAAGTTGAAAAGGGGAGATGTTCTAATGCAACACTTCAAAATGAACTTACAAAATCAAAGCATAGGATGAAGTCGTTAATGGCCCAAGAAGCCTGTCTTTTGGAAGGAGGTGGTGGTGGAGCCACGGCTCTGATCACTTCCTGCAGACTAACACCGATACTGAAAAGCAGAAAGAAAGTGAGCTCCATAGTGTCAACAAAACTGGTGACAATATTGTGGCAGCAAGGAATGCCAGATGCTAAGCTTTTCACTCTAAGCTACTGATGCCCACATTTTCTGGACTTGCAGCTCACCTGAGTGGTGACAGAAGTGACAGAGCAGGAAGAGTGGCAACGGGTGCAGGGCAGAGCAGGAAGCAAAGAAGCATGAGTGGGGGGCTCGAGTCAGAAGAATAGAGAGAGATCTTGGTGTGTTGGTGGACAGCTCCATGGAGGTGTCTCCCCAATGTGTGGCAGCAGTGAAGAAGGCCAATTCCATGCTAGGGATTATCAAAAAGGGGATTGAAAATAAAACAGCCCAACATTATAATGCCATTATACAAAACAATAGTAAGGCCACACCTGGAGTATTGTGTACAATTCTGGTCACCGCATCTCAAGAAAGACATAGTGGAACTGGAAAAGGTGCTGAAGAGAGCGACTAAAATGATTATTGGGCTGGGGCACCTCCCTTATGAAGAAAGGCTAAAACTAAAGGCCTCTTTAGTCTGGAAAAAAGGCGCTTGAGGGGGGATATGATTGAGACATACAAAATAATGCAGGGTATGAGTAAAGTGGATAGATGGAAGCTCTTCTCTCTCTCCCAAAATACCAGAACTAGGGGACATACACTCAAATTGAGGGCTGGGAGAGTAAGAACTGAAAAAAGAAAATATTTTTTCACCCAGTGCGTTGTAAGTCTATGGAACTCCCTGCCACAGGATGTGGTGATGGCATGTGGCCTGGATGCCTTCAAAGGGGGATTGGACAGATTCCTGGAGGAAAAGTCCATCACAGATTACAAACCATGATGGAGAAACCAGGGTACTTCAAGGGCCAGATGCAGGGGAGTGGTATCAGGAGACAGATATCTAGTCTCATGCACTCCCAAACGCATCTGGTGGGGCCGCTATGAGATACAGGAAGCTGGACTAGATGGGCCTTTGGCCTGATCCAGCATGGCTCTTCTTATGTTCTTATGTTCTAATAGCGGCAGTGGCAGTAACAACACCACTGCCACCACTGGCTCAGTGAAAAAAAAAACAAAAAGCAGCTTTCACATTGCTGCTGGCTAGTTTGGGGGTACACCAGGGACCCATGGGGTATTACAGCACACATTTTTGGAATCCCTGATCTAGACCAGGGGTTCCCAACCTTGGGTAACCACAGTGTTCTTGGACTCCAACTCCCTAAAGCAGTGGGGACAAATCTTTGGAACACCAGATATTTTGGACCACATCTCCCACATTCTTTGGCATTGGTAATCTAAGCTCAGAATTCTGGGAGTTGTGGTCCAAAACATCTGTAGTGCTGAAGGTTTGCCACCATTGCCCTAAAGCCTTCACCACTGCCTGTGCCAGCAGGGGTTTCTGGGAGCTGTTGTCCAAGAACACCTGGGTCACCCAAGGTTGGGAACCACTGCTTTAGGCTAATCTGTGTTTGCTTGCCTGTTCATTTGTTCATTCATTCATCTGTTTGTTTGTTCATTCGTTCATTCATTCGTTTGTTCATTTGGTGATCCATTAATTTGATTGACTGACTGACTGACTGACTGATTGATTGGCCACTCTGGGCAGCTTACAACAAAACAAATAAAAGTCAAATAATAAAACAAAACAAAACTTAACAAACAATCTAAGCTATCTAAAAATTAAACAAATAAAATAATTGGGTTGCTGCTCTTGTTTTATCCAAGTCTAGAATTTCGTGGATTCTATTCGTTTGCCATATAATCTTGGAAGGGCAGTTCTTCTACACAAAATATTCTCAAAAGGACGTCTGCAGGCAACTGGTATTGTGGTCCTTGGCATAGTCGAAAATAATCCTAATAAGTCCCTACCCCAGGAAGCAAGATTATCATAACATGGCACTGACACAATTCCCATACTTTTTCCAAATTCAAGTATCCCTTTCAGGGCCCTGGCTCAGGGCCATTCTTTCCAAAACACAATACTGATTTTGCTGGTGATACAAGCATTGGGTGTTTTAAAGGGGAATAAAATTTGTGTTTTGCTTACCCTTTAATTTGTACACCAGCACTAAAAATAGCTGCCAAGTGGGCCACTGAAACCTCTTGTACAGTAGTCAAAGTCTCTGCCAAACAGATGGGAGGGTTGGAGGTCCACTGCCTAACACTTCATAGAGCCCCTGTCCCAAAGCTTATTTTCTGACAGCAAATGCAGAGAGCACATTTGAAACTTTCCCATCCTAAAAAAACACACATTAGAGAATGCTCATTATTAAAAGACAAATACATTAGTGTGATTTCATCTAAGACATAGCCATCATCAGATTCTCTTTGCCAGCAGCTATTGCAGCCTCCCTGCTGTGAGGCCAATAGCAAAACCTTATTCTTGGCTTTCAAAGGATTTGTCTCAGCATCTTTTAGACCCTGCATGAAAGTGTGTGTGTGCTCCAACTAACGAGTGCCAATCCTACTGCCTCCTTTGCAGAAAGCAGGGCGTTCCTTTGAACCATTTTCACATTTGTAAGCAACAATTTTGTGGTTGCAATTCATCATAACTTTGCAAGCAAGTTTTTAATGATGAGCATTTTTTTCAAGGACTGCTAATTCCACAGACATCTTTGGTAATCCTGCAGAATTTGACTTGAGCTGACTTGATGCCTAACATGCAACCAAGGCTTTGGGCATATAATAATTATTGTGTTTTACCTTTTAGTCATTTATTTTGGAAAGACTCTGCAGCAAGCCCTATTGCTGTCAATCTATGTTGGTTGATGTAGTCCAAGGGTAACATGATTTAAATTGAAAGTAATCTAATAAAGCATGGATTAGACCCAGACCTATAATAAGGATGAGATAAATGAGACATTTACTAGCTGTGGTGTCTAGAGATGGGCACAAAATGATTTTTGTCATTTTGTTTTTCATTTTTGTTTCATTACAGAACGAAATGAAAAATGAAGTGCCCTTTTAAAAAATGAAATGAAATGAAATGGAAATTTTCATTTTGTTCTGTTTCACTTTCATTTATTATTTATTTTGGCAAGCGCCAATAAATAAATAATAAAAATAAGTGCTGACCAGCCAGCCCCACGGACCAACTGGTTGGCACTAATATTTTTTTTTAAGTGCTGATCGGCCTGTGGGCCAGCTGGTCAGCACCAGGTTTTGAAAACACAAAGCACTGACCAGCTTGGGAGCCAGCTGGTCAGTGCTAGTTCGCTTTTAAAAAAGCACACTGACCAGCCTAGGTTTTAAAAAAGTGTCGACTGGCCCGTGGGCCAGCTGGTTGGCACTAGGTTAAAACAACAACAACAAAGCATTGACTGGCCCGCAGGCTGATTGGCTGTAAAAGAACATTAAAAAACAAAAAATGAAACAGTTCATCTTGGGGGGGGGGGACGGGAGATGAACTTTCCATTTCCTTTTGCTTGTTACTAGCCAACGTAGCACATCAATGATACTTTGGAAGGGTTTTCAGAAAACCCTTTCGTATCAAACATTAGCAACAATCAAAAAGAAATGCAAGACTTCCTTGCCCTTGCTCTTCAAAAGCAAGTGGAACAAAATTTTTGTCATTTATCAAGATCATTTAAGTAGCTTCACCAAATAGGACAGCCACCACTTAGGTTTGATCGCAGCAATCGCGTTTACTGGAAACAAACCTAAACAGAAGGATCTTATTTACAGCAGAGACAGAGGGACCCCAAAAATGAGCAAATAGGTATTGATCAGAGATGGGATGGTTCACAATGGCACACAGATATATGGTCACAGGAAAAAGGGGGGATGAACTAGCCCATTCTTGACTCTGCTTATGCCTATCTGATGACGTCCGGCATAGACAGAATCATGATTAACTTAATTGCCATTTACTGAAGCAGTCTCTCTAGGAATTGTTTAGTTTGGATCCAGCCCACCTGAGACATTCTGGCTAGGGCCAGGAGTGCCTGAAAGGTCCTGGAGGGTAATAAATATTGCCAGAAAGTTAGGAAGTAATCTTGGTGAAAGCTAGGTAATATGAAACACATTTTCCTCCTAATGCTGAGATCAACAAGATTCATCCTTGAAGCTCTCCTAAGGACAACATAAAGAATTTTATAATTATCAATCTGACATTGGCATTTAAAAGCATTATCATGTGTATAAATCGTCCTGTGTTTCCAACAGTGAAAGCCATAAGCAGACTGTCATTTTGTCTGAGTGCTATTCTGATTTTATTATATTTTGAAGTCTTCCATCAGCATTCCACCCTACTGTGACTGCAAATGAAAAAATTATTTTAACTCATATCTTCCAGACAGACACTATACCTAAGAAGTTGCTGTATGTTCCTTTCATCTTATCTATGTCTGATCCATCAAAAAAAATTTTTGGCATTTATTAACACTTTATGAAAAATGTTAAAAAAATGTACCACTGCTAGAAGAATACATCACACCCGTCGGTGCTGCTAGCTGCTCCTTAACACCTCAATCCCATACATCTTTACTGAGAACTCCCACTGTGTTTGATAAGGTTTGTTCTCAATTAAACATGCACGGAATTGTAAGTTAAGGCAGCAACATTTCTTGCCTTCTCTTATAATGCATTTATCTGTTGGATTGAGAAGCGATTTGGTACCAATTTTTTTAAAAAAGAACATGGCAACAGCCCAGCCAGTTTAGGGTACTCATATGTGCTCCTTTAGTGAGGATGGTCCTCCATTTGAATCATAGAATCATAGAATAATTGTGTTGGAAGGGGACTATGAAGCCATTGAGTTCAACTCCCAGCAGGAATCAAGGACTGGAGGTCTAATATTTTTAGTGACACTTATTCCCTTTTTGGTGATGTGTAAATGACCACCTTCCCCTTCCTCATTTAGTTTTCTTGGTTGAGCAGGGTATGTAGAGGCATTTTGACTGGTAATGAGGGTTGGGTACCTGCATGAGGCCAGGTGGTATTCCAAAGCCTCCAACACACACACAGTCAATGTCTTACCTTTCTCTGTGCCAGCACAGAGCTGAGTTTCAACATGGAATCAGGCTGTGATGTCATCTTTGATGCACCACGGTGCTGGCCAATCAGATAGTGACGTAGGATGATGCCTGTACTTCCACAACTCTTGTTTGGCCAGCACCACAGAGCAGCAATAATGATGTTGCAGCCTGATTCCTGGTTGAAGTTTAACCCTGCATGAGCCCAGAGAAAGGTAAGGCATGGGTTGTGTGTGTGTTCGGAACACCACCTGGGCTCACAAGTCCCTACTGGTAACACTATCTAAGCCATCTTCATTATTTAAGTAAAATTATTCAGGTCAAAATGAGGTCAGTCCCAAGAATGGACATTCTGAAAATGTGCTCACAGCAGTCCTTTGAAATAACAGATTATTGCCTAACTACAATGATGTCTCTGTTTTCTTTGTATATGTGTTTATAGAATCATAGAGTCATAAAGTTGGAAGGGGCCTGCCTACAGGGCCATTGGGTCTAACTACCTGTTCAATTCACTGGATATCACTGCCAGCATGACAATGGCCATGCTACCCTGGGGACTGTGGAAATGCCACCCCAAAAGTAGTTCTCCTTAGCTGTGG
>JAHTLZ010003399.1:10135531-10151894 GCA_023846285.1 Phrynocephalus versicolor | reverse complement strand
TTCTTCTTCTTCTTCTTCTTCTTCTTCTTCTTCTTCTTCTTCTTCTTCTTTCAGTACATTCTCAAGGTTTCAAGAATTGAACACCAGTTCTATACCACATAAATTCTTGTGCAAATGCAATTAAATGAGATAACTGCCCCATGTGCTGTTGTCCTTGCCACACAATTTCATCCTGCAATTCACCAGAGTCACAAGCCCTGGAGAACAAACAGCTTCTGCAGTTGATGGGCTTGACTTTGTGTCCCCTTGTGGGTTTTTCTCTTCATCACAAGCTTGAATAAGCCCATTATGCCTGCAATGTATCGTAAGACGGTAAGACCGACTTGCTAAACAGCACTCTTAAGCCCTCCAGAAATTCTAACTTTTCCTTGTGTGGGAGCCAGCCAGACTACTGGCTACAGGAAAATAGTCAGCCACTGATCCCTGCGTTACGATCTCACTGCAACTCTGAAGTGGAAGAGGCTGGGCGAATAGCATCTCAAAAGCAGATTAGTGGCTGACTCAGATAAAAAGTGCTTAGCCTTAGCAAGTACTAAAATCAAGCCATTTGCCTGTATTATGGGCCTCTGGGAGAAGTGGCTAAAGTCTGCCACAATTACTCAGCTGCCCTTCAGTTCAGATTGCTTTTGTCCCATTCCTGTTTACAACTGCTGCCCATCAACCTATACAAGCCATTTGAGAGATGAAGAGAGAACACAGAGTGGTGGTTAATTATATGTGCTAATATTAAGGTATAAGTACCTCTGCAGGAATAATTATTGTAGCTGAAATAAAAAATTATCCCTCTAAAGTGTAGAAGGTCATGAGTGAGTGAACTGTATCCTCTGATTAGCAATGCCCAAGGCCTCGCTATCCCTTACTTAACTTAAAGCTGGACTTCAACGGGACAGCTCTTCAATTGAAATCTCTTTAGCAGCTAGGGGGATGCCCTCTGTCAGCCCTTCAAGGAGACAACTGTTCTTTGTAAAACAGAACAGGTGTCTACTCAACAGTAGTGTCCTCCTTCCATTTAATCCAGAGACAGCTGTCCTCCCATAAACAGAGAAATCTGAATACTCTCCTTTGAATATCTTTGGCTTCCAAGAAAAGGGAGTCAGATCGTCAACTGCCCACAGTGCAAGCAAGGTCCTTGTGCCAGGATGAGCCCCATGCTTGGTTGGAGAATGCATATGAAAGGCTAAAAATGGAAACAGAAGCTTCCTGTTCCTGCCAGGGCCAGTAAGCACTTCCAAAAGCATACTAAGAACTCGTTATCAACCCCCATCCCGAAAAAACCAAAACAAATCTAGAAGAATTAACCATGAACTGCTTCACCAGCCTTGCCTTGATAAGCAGACCAATCTCCAAGGCAAATCATGACACACTTGCCAAGAGTGTTTTCCCCACCCTTTAGGGCCCTGGTCCCACGTTCCTTTAAAAGCAGTTTAAATTACTAAATAAACCGAGTCCAAAAATGCTGTCCCCACGGCTACTGGGCTTTTTGAAAAAAAAGAAAAAAAAAACCCCGGTAATGCCCCTTTCAGCAAGGTTTCTGTGACTCACCAAAAAGGTAGGGAATTTTCTGCCTCACTTGAAAAATCCACCTTTTAATGAGGCAGACATCGTGGGACCACGCAGATGATCCAGGTTTCTTTCTTTTTTTCCTCAGAGCACCGACCGGCTGTTCCGGGGGCCGAATGGCGCTGCTTTTTAAAATTTCCCTGCAACGTCAGAGCAAGAGGAAGCTTGATCGGGTGTCCTTTGATTTCATTTCCCCCAGGGAAGTGGTCCATTTTTAAAAAATACTAGCGCCACCTGCTGGCCAAGGGGGCTGAACTGCACTTTAAAATAAATTAAAAAACAGCTTTGGACGTGTGAACTCCTGTCCCACATATTAAATCACGTGGCGGGATGAAGAGGAAAAGCCGGACCTTCAGAATATCAGGATCAAAACCAGGTGAGATCGCAGCCCTAGAAGGTGGGGGCTGCGACAATCTCTCCAGCCATCTCTTCCACTTGTTCCTAGGAAACTAATTTAACTTTTCCTCAGCAAGGGATGCAACTGCTAGCCCCCGATCTCCCTCCCATTAAAGCCAGGAAGGAGTTGGCACTCTCTTCTTTCAAATCTCTCCCCACACGCCCGAAAAGAAAGATCGGATGCCACTGCAGAATGCATTTCCTGCAATGCTCATAGCAATGTTTCTACTACATAGCTAGATATGGAGCTCTTGTTCACTTTAAAAAGCTCTTTATTAGTAAAGGCTAGAGGAATGCATACATGTGGTGGCAGGGTGTGTGTGCTAATGTTGGAGCTTGTAGGTATCACCAAGAGTTAGTCCTTGAGTATACAGGTTGGTGGATGGGAACGTAATCATCTGAAAAGGATGAAGTACAAACAAGCTACTAATGTTGTAACCCTATTGTAATTAACATATCTCTTTCGATATTTCAGCACCGTTTCCCTGAGCCAAAAGTCCTGGTCTCATGATTCAGAATTTGAAAAACTCAAATATAAAGCACAGCTCCGGATTAAATCTCCTTGGGGGATTCTGATTCATCAGTCCTTCTTGCTTTTTTCTAAGTTCCCTCTATGGTTTTAATTCCTCTCAAGCTTTGAGCTAAGACTACCTGACCAATTTCTTATTACATCTAGTGAAAGTGTTGATTTCCATGCTTCTGCTACAGCACTTTTAAAAGATATGTTCATATATGAACTGACACCAAGTATCCATCCAAAGGCAGGGTAGGAGGCAGAAATTGGTCAACTACCTGCTGATGTCAAACAGACATAGAAGCCTGATATCTTCCATTGTCCTGAATACTAGCACTTCCCAAACTTGGGTTCCCAGGTATTCTTGACTTATAATTCGCAGAAATCCTGGCCAGCACTGCTAGCAGTGAAGGGTTCTAGAAGCTTTAGTCCAAGGGAATCTGGAAACCCAAGGTTGGGGACCACTGCTCTAATTCATGGTGAAGACTGCTTCGGGTTGATAGGAAGGGAGCGATATGGAGAAACAAACAGTAAATATGGGGGAAATTATCTCCTTCCCATTCTTCCCAACTTTGTGTGGGGCAAACTGGCCCAAGCCTGTTCTTCTTAACAAACAGCATGGAGTCTTAGTTATGTGCATGCAGCATATGGTCAGATTATGGGCCATGTTTTCATAGATGTTATACAGGGTTGCCACTCCCAAGGGTGGAGACCTCATCAAAGATGGGAATCCCTTAGGATGCATATTCTGCAGGAAATATAGCAAATCTAACTGAGAAGGGGTTCCCAGTTTCTTTATAATTTTAAAATATAGTATCAAAAAGAAAACTCTGACCCCATTGTTTAGAAAAGCTAATTTCTTCCCAACACATGCATTCTCCAGATTTAAAACCAAATAGTATCCAAAGGAAATGAGGAAACTCACTAATGGATTTTAGTGAAATTGCCATTTAATGGAGAGCAATTTCACATCTGGATGGTCACACTGTGTTTGGATCTGGCATCAGAAACAATTAGAAGTTCAGCTCATGCTGACTAAAAACATTCTGGTTTTTTAAACAAACCCACAAAATTAGTTTTCAGGGGGTTGCAAACATTTCAGAAAAGTTTTTCTACCCAAGGTTGTATACAATTGTATAGAACAATTTTATAGCACAGGCTATATTGTCATTTAAAAAAAAAAGATCACAGGCAGCTTTATGATCACAATTTTGTGGCAGATAGGCTCAAAGGCCACTGGTAAAGTATCCAAACTCAATATATTCAAAAAACAAAATAAAATAAAACAAAAGACAAAAACATGTGGCACCTCAAAAACGAACTATTATATTTTAATGTAAGCTTGCATTGACATGTCCACTTCTTCGGACATACATCATTGTGGAAATATTCACAAAAGCTTACATTAAAATATAATAGTTTTTAAGGTGCCACAGGTTTTTTGCCTTTTGTTTTGTTTTGTTTTGTTGATTTTGGCCTGGAATTCTTGCAAAGACTGACACGGCTACCTCTTCCCAAACTTAAACTCAATCAATATAGTTACTGAGGAGATTTCAATACTGAATGATTTTCTCATACCTAACGTGACCTTGATCTCCCTCCTGCTTTGCCACTTGACACTGAAAGAGCATCCGCTTTATTGAGACCTGCATCCAACCTCTTCTTTTAAAATGTACCTCTCTTTGCCCCAAGAGGCTTTTCTTTAAGATATCTCATAAGGAAAAGTCAAAGAAAATTAATTCTTGCTCAAGTTTTTCAAGAGGTCTTTTTTGGACCTACGCACTCTCTCCCTTTGCTTTGTTTTTATTTTATTTTAGTACCAGTAGAGTGCTAATCAGAAGCCTCTGACAAGACTTCTCAATGGGACACAAACTGGAAATAACAGGAAGTACTAAGTTCCATCTCCTTGTACACCAGGCATGTCCAAAGTCCAGCCCGGGGCCCAAATGTGGCCCGTTTTCAAATTTTGAGCAGCCCTCAGCCTTTTCTCCCCAACAGCTCAGCCTGTCATGCATCCCTGGCAGCTGCCCCCCATACCAGATGGAGATGTCAACTTGCAGTTTTACGGTTTCCCTGCCTTCCCTGCCTCCATCTGTTCCCCCCAGCCACCTGCCCAGCCTACCCACCCCCGGCTCCATTGCTGCAGCATCCTCCCCGCCTCCTTGCATGTTGTAGAGGCTTGTTCGAAGTCTGGCCCAGGGGCCAAATTCGGCTGAATGGTCGTCCCCCATGCATTTTCACCTCACCAAATCTGGCCCTCCATGCAAAAAGTTTGGACACCCCTGTAATGTACGCTAAAATAAAACCACTACAGATAAGGCATACTTTCAGAAAAGACAGTAATGGGCAAAAGGAGTATAGGAAGTAAAATAAGGATACCATCTTAGGGATGGAGGGAAAAATACCTGTACAATCAATGTGGAACCCAGTACTTTAAGGAGAACATGTGCTCCATCTGGAAAAGACCTAACTACCATATGTTTAATTGCATTTGCTCTTGCTGAATCATGCTTGGACTCATTAGAAGGTGATTTCAAAACCCAAACTGTGAATCTTTCATTCCTATATTCAGGTAAGTTATCTGACAGCACCAGCTAATTCACCCAAGCACTTCCAAGATCCTATCACAGGACAGAGAAGTGATTGGTATTGTTAAAATGTCTCTATTTATATTCCTATCAATTACGATCTGAGTGATATGCTTAAGATGGTTATTACCGCAACCTAGATTCCCCAGTTTGTACAAGTTCTGCAAGTATAATTTATTGAGGCATAAATAGTAATGTTAAAATCATCAACCACAAAATGTTAATACTTGTGGTACTGTGTAATTTAAATGTTGCACACATCTAAATTCAGACACAGTATTTTCTGAGTACACATATTGCATCTGCAAACTGCTGTTCACCAAAGATGTCAGACTTCTAGAAACAGTTGGCTGCCTGTCTCTGTCAGATTAAAAAACATTTTTTTCAGAAGAACAATAATAATGACAGGACATAATTAGAAGACTGACAATTATGATTTCTCTAGTGCCCTGTTTGAAAAACCCTACTATGTTCAGCATCCATATTTGTAAATAAATACAAATATTAGAAAAATGCAATAAGTCTCCTTTGACCTCCTTTCAAAGGGGGCCAAACATAGGGAAGTGCTGATCCCCTCACCATTTGGGGAACTGGTAGACAGGTAAGAATAACACTTCTCACTTGCAGACTGACATAGAACAGTCCAGGAAGAGTTTTCTCACATCATGAGCTCTTTGTCTAGACCAGATCTTAATCTCCTTTTGTCTCTTGCAAAGTATTTGCATTAGCAAGATTACGTGTTCCAATATTTGATATCTTAGCTGGATCTCCTAATTTAACTGGCATGTTCAACCAAGGCCCCCAATTAATGGCTAAGAATAGCCCCTTTGAATAGGCCCTTACTACAAACACACTTTGAATGATCCTTAAATCCTGGGAGCTTATCAATTTTTATTATGCAATGAACAGGGAACTTCATTCAGATGGTAGCACCTTGCCCACCCATTCTACAATTCACCACTATCTCGTGTGTGTTTGTGTGTGTGTGTTTGTGCGTGTGAGAGAGGGGGGAAGGGGGAGGGAGAGAGGGGGAGAGAGAGGGAGAGGGAGAGAGAGAAAGAGAACATATGAAAAAGCATAACACTAAGAATGCAAGAATTTAGCTTTCTCTTATATATAAAACAAAAACAAAATCAGATCCTCCTGGTCAGCTTATAGTAGTTCCATAACCAAAGAAAGAATAGGCATGGGGCATATTTCAGTACAGTTAATATAGCTTTCCATGCCCACTAAAATAGTGCAACATTAGCTTAAGAAAACAATCAGAACAATATTTTTAAAAATTCCCACCAAAGAGGTAGGGAAGATTGTTTTTGCACATCTCTTTGCACATCGCCTGTGACAGATGTCCATACACAGGAGAAAATCTTTACCAACAGAAGCTACTGCCCACGTACTAAGGCACAGCTGGGAAAGCTTTTGAAGTAATTCTCCAAATCCACTCTTGGAAATATTATTTGAGTTATTACAGTAATTCAGATCGATAAGACCTCTGTAAGACGGTAACGAAGTTATACAATCTAAATTGTAGCCCAAGGCAGTTTATTTGCTGCAGTGCTGCCCCTGCTCCTCAAAATGTTAACACATTTTGACCTTTGCCACTTAGCCACCATTCATTTGGCCATGCTAGTACTCTCATTGAAAGAATTTTATCCTTCAGAAGGACTTGCCGCTTTCTAGAATTTCATCAGAGGAAGCTGGCATAGACTGATCCCTCACTATAAAAGAGGTGATTCACAGGCACAGGGAATGCAGAGCACTTTCAAGGCAGCTGCCTGTCAGGAAAAAGCCAGGCTGTGTGAGCTGACACAAAAACCAAAGAGCAGTCAGGAAATCCATTCAGCTCAGCATCCATGATGGCGCAGTTCACAAAAGCAGCCATCTAATGGGCTCAAACGCACACTACACACTCCTTCAGTTACAAATGCTGCTAAAGTGATGATTAGGATGAGTCAATACACCACCCAGACTCTGTTCATTCACATATCATTTGAGAACCCGACTAGAGATGCAAAATAATTATATGCCAAGCACTTTATGCTATCTGATTTGAAATATTTTTACCCCACCTCTCTCCTTTAGAGGCTCACATCATTAAAAGACAATATTCAAAATTAAGAACAGTACGTATGCTAAAAAAAACAAATCAAACAAATGCTGCACTAAAATGGTAAAGAAAACCAACACCACAGATTCTGAGCAACAAATAGCCAATCACAAAGGGAATACTTGACAGAAGAAAATAGCCTTTGTATAGAAGGACAGCAAAGATGGGGGCAGCCTGCCCTCTCTTGGGAGAGAATACCACCGCTTGAGGGGCAGTGATAGAGGAGGCCCTGTCCCCACTAGAGATGAGCATGACGCCCAAAACAAACCAGGGGATTCATGAAAAACCTATCAGATTGGTTCAGGTTCATCCATTTTGGTGTTTTGTCCTCATCTCTAGTCCCTACCAAATGCCACTGTGAAAATGGTTAAGAGAGAAAGGCCTCCCCTGATGTGGGATGTGACCCTTGAGATAGCTTATTGGTGGCAATGGAGAATAAAAGTCTGGGGACCACAGTAACAGCAAACAAATGGGGGAACACACTTTTTACAGCTTAGGAAATAGGTCCATGGATAGTACAGGAGGAAAAAGATATCTGTTTATTTACAGATTACCCTGGCTTCCACGTTTGCAAGTCTCTGGATAGATATGATGGCGAATCCAGGTGCTGCTGCTTATCTCTACCTGGGAAGGAAAAAGTAGGATGTAAATTTAGGGAAGCAGGAAAGAAGTCTAAGAGTAACAATCTACACATAGAGTTGGGGGTGGGGAACAAGAGGGAAAAACATATCCAGGACCACCTCTCTGTCCTAATGCCCTCTGCCTATGACAACCTGGTTAGCATGGAGAACATCATATCCATGACATAGAGTGGGGCTGGGGAACAAGAGGGGGAAAACATATCCAGGCCCGTGGGGCTGGGGAACAAGAGGGGGAAAACATATCCAGGCCCATCTATCTGTCCTAATGCCCTCTGCCTATGACAACCTGTTTAGCATGGAGAACATCATATCCATGACAAAGATGGTGTGGTAGAAACAGCACAGCATAGAGGGGAGAGGGAAGTCTTCATATGTCTGGTCTCAATTCAAGCATCTTGGTTTTTAGAACTTTAAGTGGCCTGAGACCTGGCTTGTCTCCCTAACACACACAATTATGTATTATTAAAACTTAAAAGCTTTTGAATCCCCTTTCACAGACCTTTTCACCCAAATAGGAATGAGGCTTTACAAAAAAATGGTGTCACCAAAGCTATGAAACTCAGTAAGCAGGTACAGTTCAGCCTAGGCCCTCCAGATTTTATTGGCATTGGGTCACTTTTATAATATAGATTTTGCTATTTTGTGGGTTTTAGTTACCACAACTTTTAAAATAACAAGGGAAAGTGGGGGTGGAAGTAGAAGAGTGCAGTAGTGTTGGTCATTTTAACCTTATTCCAGCATATTACATTTTACAATGTATTAGTCCTACTGTTAGATCATTGTTGCTGTTGACAATTCTCTTTATCATCTACTTCCATTATTTATTTATTTTTAGTTTTCGTTCAAAAATTTTTACAAATTCCCCTTCAACATCGTTCCCAGCTTTCATATGCTTTTTCCATTGGTAAGTCGTTTAACTTTTCTGATAATATGTCTTGTTGATTTCAGTGTTTTACATTGCATGCTATTTAATTGCTACCTGGGTTGAAGGGATTATGAAATATGGGTCATACTTTCTTTACAAGGCAGGGCATGTAGCTGAAATTAATCCAGGCTGTTGTTGTTTTTAAAATTCCAATTGATTGTTGCCCTTTATTTTTAGATTTCTCAAACTACTCAAAGGTAAGAAAGTACAGAAAAGCAAGCCCCTATGGTGCAGTGGTTAAACTGCTATACTGCAGTCAAGACTCAGCTCACAAACCAAGTTCAATCCTGATGGGTTCAGGAGCCAGCTCAAGATTAATTTATCCTTCCCTCCTTCCAAGGTGGGTAAAATGATTCCCCAGCTCACTGGGGAGCAAAGTGTTTTTTCATAATTATATTTTAAGTTGAAACAACTGCAATGACAACAGAGCTGAAAGAATAAATAGGAAAAGTAGATTCCCAGACCGACAGCATCTCCTCACACACTCTGTTAATGATGCCCTTTTAAACTGTCTACATGTTTCCGTTAAACTGGGGAGTCTCTTTTTTGCCTCATACACAAGCACAGATGGACACATTTCCTCATATCAGTTCTTAAGCTTCTTTAAGAAGAGGTTTAGTGACAGCCTTGCTCTTCGGTCAACTGCAGTAAGCTTTGAAGGATCTTCCCGAAATAGTTGAATAGTCAACGTTACATACTAGTCTTAAGGACACTAAAATGTTTGGAATTAAATTGTAAGTGTTTGAGTGGAAAGCACTTTGTTACAGTTCTGTACACATCACAAAGTAGTTAATTTGTTTTTTCTAACACACACACACACACACACACACATTTAAGCATTCAGCTTCTAGATGGATATACGCTACTAGCTGCTGGCTGGGTTGCTATGGAAACATGACTTTTTTCCAGCTTTATCTTTAACAGCTTTTCAGAGCAATGCTACATCATGTCAGTGATTTAAATGACTGAGATAGCTGTCCTGAACTTTCTCTTTGCAGTATGCATATTACTTCATGCAAACAATGGAAAGAGTAATGCCTTCTATTCCATATAAGCACACTGTTTATGGACTTTAATAATTTCATCCTTTATCTGTTATTCTTTCATACTTTTTTTCTTTTAAGAGAGCAGTGTGGCCTAGTAGATAAAGTCTTGAGCATGGATGTAGAAGATGTGTACTTATTGGCATCTAAGCACCCCATCATTTGTTTATTTATATATAGCATGATTAGATTATTCCTTAGTAAAATAAAAAAAATCTTTCAGAATGTCATGTGTACAGACAAGTTAAAACAGTGTGTAAGCCATTGACCAAAGGGGAAAGGGTTAGGAGTACAGAAGGGCATGGACCTTAGTTCAGAGGTTTGTGCCAGTTTATAAAGTTGCTGCTGCTCCCAACCCGCACCTCTTCAACCATCTGGCCAGCTTGCTATGACTGGGAGATTGCTCTCAGCTAATCTCCCAGTCATAGGCAAGACCGCAGACTTCTCTACCCCCACCCTTTTGTCTGAATGGGAGATCAGCCCAAGAGGGCAAGGCAGAGAAGCATGAGCTGTTGTTGGGACTGCAAGATGAGTTGAGTAGGTGCAGGAAGCTATCATGCTGGGCCTGGTAAGTGGCTGATGGATCCAGAGGACGTGAGGGAGGCAGAGGAGGAGAGCAGCAGCCCCCATGCTACCACTTTTACAAATCAGCATGGACCTCTGAACTGCAGTTTGTGCTCATTTCCAGTTAGGAAGGGGGAAAGGAATGAAACAAATAGTGGATTTGTTTTGGTACAGGCTGGTATATACTAAATAGGGTCACGGGGTCTGGTAGAGGTCCAGTGCGCCATTTAGTGTGATCTTTGCATCCAGTACCAGCTAGCGGTGGATTCAGCTGTGGGTAAGTTTTGAGGGCAAGTCAAGGGAAAGAAAAATTGCCCCTCTTTGCCTCTTTTTGCCTCCTCTTGCTTGTGGGAGGAAATTTTCAATTTTTAAAAAAATCTAATCGATATAGTGCATCTGCGCTGCCCTAAAAGGATCTGAAAAGTGTACTTTCACCGTTCCTCCAAGAAGGAGCAGATGAAGTGTTTAATTTGCCAATATCCTGAAGTAGCTCTCATCTTTAGCCACTTCATAATCATAATATCATAAATTCCCAGCAGATGGACTCTTGACAGCCAAAGGCTTTCTTTGGTTCATTTCCAACTATTGCCTGTGTTGAAAACAAAGAAATATTGTACGCACAAAAAAAAATAAAAATAAAAAAAAGCCCATGACAGGGACATGTGTGGGTAGGAACAGGCTGTGAACAGGCTGAAAAAGGAGCAAACCAATCCATCACTGCAGCAAACTAAACAGCAGACTAAATTCATATCCAGTCACATCCAGTGTTTTAATAGGGCTGGCAGAACGGGCCCACTTGTTTCCTTCCTTGCTTGTCAGCATTTTTAGCATGCTTTCCCAGGGTAGCTTATGAACATAGAAGCAAATTCATGCAGTAGCAGCAGTCAAATGATTAACAAATATAGCTTACATGATGCAAGTGAAATAATGCACTTTTACTGCCTTCCTAAAAAACGGCTTTCCATGTCTTGTCCTCCAATCAACAGAATATGGGTATGAAGCCTGCAGCAATAGCTGAGAGAAGAGATGAAAGTCTGGGCTTCCTAAGGTCCCTGGGATGCCATCATTTTCTGGGAGCATTAATGTAGCAATGCGTCATGACCACTACTGGGCCCATATGCCCTCCTTTAGGCAGGATAGTCCTTCCTTTGAAGAATGGCCTTATTTTTGGTGAGGCATAACCTGCTTTTTGGTGATAGATGGAGAAGGGGGTCGCCGTGTTCATCGGTGCAAGCACGGTAGGCAAAAACAAAATACGTGGTATGGCATGATGGCATGTCAATTCTGGATGAACTTCAGATATCAGGTTAGTTGCAGGAGAGGACATTTCATAGAATCAGAATCATAGAATTATAGAGTTGGAAGAGACCTCATGGGCCATCGAGTCCAACCCCCTGCCAAGCAGGAACCCCTTCACAATATTTCCGACAGATGGCCATCCAGCCTCTGCTTAAATACCGTCAAAGAAGGGGACTCTACCACCTTCTGTGGCAGCATATTCCACTGCCGAACAGCTCTAACTGTCATGAAGTTCTTCTGAATGTTCAAATGGAATCTCTCTTCCTGTAGTTTGAAACCATTGCCCCGAGTCCTAGTCTCTGAAGCCATGGAGAACAAACCTGTTCCCTCTTCAATATGACATCCTTTCAGATACTTAAACATAGCTATCATATCCCCTCTCAGTCTTCTTTTAGAGAGGCTAAACATTCCCAGTTCCCTAAGCCGTTCTTCATAAGACATCTCTTCCAGGCCTTCAACCATCCTAGTCGCCCTCCTCTGCACCCACTCAAGGTTGTCAACATCCTTTTTAAACTGAGGCGCACAGAACTGGACACAGTACTCCAGGTGGGGTCTGACCAGAGCAGAATAGAGTGGCACTATCACCTCCCTTGATCTAGACACTATGGTTCTGTTGATGCAACCAAGAATCACATTGGCTTTCTTGGCCGCCGCATCACACTGCTAGCTCATGTTTAGACCGTAAAGCCTTGTTTAGACCGTTCCTCTGAAATAACTGAATGGAGAGGACATTTGTAAAGCCTTGTTTAGACCGTTCCTCTGAAATAACTGAATATTGCCTATCTAGATATCTCAATTAAATTACCATGACCTCTGGCCCAATATGATGAGCAACTGTGTACAATGACCCATCACCTATTGCGGGGGTTAGGAACCATGATATGTGGATACAGGTCGGGTCAGGCCTGGGGGTCCTAGCTGGGGGCTCTTGTACTTACCCCCAGCCTGGCACTGCCCTGAACAGGCCTGCAAGGGCCTTCCCAGGCCTGTTGGATGCCCCCAAAAGGCTATCACACAAACTGGAAGTAACTTCCGGTAAACCTAGAATGGCCCTCGGAGGCCTCAGAAATGCTTTTCAGTGATCTGGAGGTCACTTCCAGCATTTTCGGTTTGCACGGAAGCCCTTTTGGGGTCTCTGACAGGCCTGGGAAGGCCTTCCGTGCCCGTTTGGGGCAGCACCAGTCCTGGGGTAAGTACAACAGGTCTGAAACAAGCCTTACCCCCTTACCCCAGGAGGCCTTTTTTTCATATACTGCGGTCCCACGATATTTATTTATTTATTTATTTATTTATTTATTTATTTATTTATTGCATTTATACCCCGCTTATCTACATTGTGTACTCTAAGCGGCTTACAAGGCTTCAATAGCCACACAAATTACAATAAATGCACAGACAAAACAGATAATAATAACACTGAACAAAAGTTAAAACCTTATGGCACCTCAATAACTGAACAATGGTAGGTAAAAATAGGTTGCGATGGCAGAGAAAGGAAAAAAAACTCAGTTAAAAATCGCCAAAGCCCTCCCAGAAAATATAGGTCTTTAACGCCTTCCGGAAGGCCAGCAGGGACTCTGCAGAGCGCACTTCACTGGGGATGGAATTCCAGAGGCTGGGGGCTGCCACTGAGAAAGCCCGGGTCCGAGTACTCGTCCTCCGGGCTTCACGAGGAGTGGCGACCCGAAGCAAGTGCGCTTGCGCCTGCCGAACGGGACGGGCCGAGGTTGATCGCTGAGTGATACGCTCTGCCAGGTAGTCCAGTCCCAAGCCATGGAGGGTTTTATAAATTAAAACCAAGACCTTGAATCTAATTGCAGTATATGAACAACGAAAGGGCAGGGGGTTTGCTGTATTTCCATTTACATTACAATAATAATGTCTAAATGTGATATTTACATACAGTGGACCCTTGTATAACAAACAGCTTGTATAACATAAAATTTGTACAACATAAAAAATTCTGGAGATAGGGAAAATTTGTTTAACATAATCGCCTATGGGGCTAATTTGTATAACATAAAAATGGGATCACTCTGTTTTCAATGCATTCCTATGGGAAATTTGTATAAAGGAAAATTTGCTTAACATAATTTCATTTGGAACAAATTAATTCCTTTATACAAGGTACCACTGTATATTGATTCACATTAGCATATGAACAATCCTTCATGAACAATGGCTGTCTTTTTGGCTTTTCTTGTGTTCCATTTCCTCCTTTTTGGCAGCGAAGCAGCAGCCATTCTTGCGCCACCATGCCCATGTACTCTTCCTGTCATTATAAGAGTAGCTGTTCAGGCAGGGGGATTCCTTTCTGATTTTTTTTAAATCCCATCTCTGCTACTGCATCAAAGCAAATTTCCACTGTATTGCTAATGTTTTGGGCCTTTATTGTCTGGTAATCTAAAATTTCATAAATGCACCTGAATTTTACAGGGCATTTAATAACATGGATGCTGTGTAAATTTATTCATTTATTTTTTTGTCTAAGGCTTAGCATGGCAAACTGTTCAAGCTAGCAGCCCCCACAGACAAAGATAATGTATTGGGAAAGTATAAAAAACACTTCAGATACCAAAGAAGGAAGGAAGAAGCCACATGGTCTGCTTGTTGTCTAAACAACTCTGAGATGCAAAATCTTCTGGATATGAGAATTGTTACTACAGGGCTCTGGACAATCCTATATTGTCTGTTTTTAAGTAAACAGATTATTTAAACAAAAGACCGAGCTACAACAGCTTTTCTTCTTCAAACATCCTAATTAGAGATGGTCACAAAACAAACTTTAGATTCATTTCATTATTCATTTCATTATGTAACAAAACAAATAACGAACTGCCCCCTCTAAGAAAAACAAAATGAAACAAAACGGAAATTTCTGTTTCGTTCCGGTTTGCTTTTTGTTCCCTGCTGGTGTCTCCTACCTGACTGGTGGTGGTGGTCCGGTGGATGTCCTTCCTCCGGCTGCTGCTGCTGCCACCATCCCTCAGGGAGGGGACTTCCAGATTATTATTATTTTTTTAAAAAAAAAAAAAGCTGACCGGCCTGTGCTACAGCTGGTAGGCAGGCCACGTGGTTGGCCAGTTTTAAAAATAAAATAAAAATAAAAATATATATTTTAAAAAACCCAGTCCAGCCCATGGGCCACCAAACCAGCCTGTGAGCACCGGACCCGACCCATGGGCCACTGACCTGACCCACAGGTCACCAAACCAGCCCACGGGCCAGCAGAAGAAAACATTAAACAAAAAAAAGCCAACTGGCCTGTGGTACAGCTGGTAGGAGGGCCATGGGGTTGGCCATTTTAAAAAAGTAAATAAAATTAAAATTAAAATAAAGTAAAGCAAAACAAAAATAAAATATTTTTTTTAAAAAACAATCCAGCTCGCGGGCTGCCGAACCGGCCTGCAGTTCAGCAGGATTAAAAAAATAAAAATAATAAATAATAATTTTAAAAAATCAACCGGTGGGGTTCAAAAAAGAAAAGAAAAGAAAAGAAATGCACTAAAATGACTTATAAAATGATTTTTATAAAAATCATTTTGTAATTAATAAAATGAAATGGGGTGGGGGAACGAATTATGAAACTAAATGCTATTTTGGCATTTTGTGGCCATCTCTAATCTTAATCAAATCAGTTTTACTCTCTCAGAAAGGGAAGGCAACCCATCCATAATAAAGAACCTGCCAGAATATGGATGAACAGACAACAGGAATGCCCCCCCCCCAATAAGACAAGTGAAAGTTAAACATTTTGGGTGCTGATGAATTTGGCCAAGGGCCCTCAATCCTGCTTGCCATCACCACTGCATGAGCCAGACACAGGTCTCTGCCCTCCCTTACCTGGGAAATTCTTTTGGTCTCCTCTCCTCTTTCTCGGCTTCAACTGTCTTGTTAAATTGTCCATTTGGAAAAACCTCCAATTTGCCTACTTAGAAAGGGTATATCTCCCACCCAAGACAGCTGAGGCAGGGCAACAACAAAAATGTCCTCTTCCATCATCAGCACCACCACAAAAGGCAGGTCAAGTTATTTTATTTCTTGATACAGAAAAATCTATAAAATCTCCCATCCATGCTTCTAAAAATAAAGCAAAAATTAGTCTGCCAATATGCTCTTCTCATGCATGGATAGTACCATTTTGCTTATGTAAAGACTAGCACTTACCTCTGTGCTTTAGAAATGGAAATAATTATAGGAATAAAATAACATTCCAGGGAATATACTTTTATTAGAACACATTTACATTTTGCTTTTATCATGCTATTGCCCTGCCTTGTTCAGAGGACGTCAACCCACACGACAAGTGTTCCTTGTAATGTTCCTTCCCCATCATCGTCCCACTTTTTTCTTGCCATGAAAAAAAAATCCTTTAAGGGAAAAAAAGATGGAATAGCAGCACAGTGCCTTCCAATTATTCATGTGAGGAGCTTTCCATCTGGAAATGTGTTTAGTCTCTTGTGTCCCACGCCTGCCATATTTACCTCTCACCATCTGACAATGGAAGCCAAGCCTATTAAAAAGCAATACATGAAATAAAAATGTATTTTTAGGGCTGCTGGATAACTCAGTGGTTTAGTTATCTGGCTCAGAGTCTAAGGTTGGGATTTCACTTCCCCACTGTGCTTCCTTAACATTGGCTGGACTCATGAGCAATGCAGATGATGGTGGTGATGATGATGAAGAAGAAGAAGAAGAAGAAGAAGAAGAAGAAGAAGAAGAAGAA
>JAHTLZ010003399.1:10123870-10135491 GCA_023846285.1 Phrynocephalus versicolor | reverse complement strand
AAGAAGAAGAAGAAGAAGAAGAAGAAGAAGAAGAAGAAGAAGAAGAAATATTACCTTGGCTATTATAGAAGCTGCTGTAGCTTTCAGTGCTGATAGCAGGAAAGTAACACACATTCTCCTTAAGAAATCACATTTAAATCCAGTCATTTTGTTTGATTTATAAAGTTCTCCTGGTTCAAGACATTCTCTTACTGCTAAAGCACAGCCCAGGTAACAACTCCCACATCTGCTTTGGCCAAGGTATAGAAAACCTCACCGCACCGCTTGGACACCATTCCCAGCTTTGTCAGTTTTCTTGCTCAACAGTATTGCTTAAAGCACCATGACAACCAGATTCATAAGTATAAGATCAGAGGGTCTAAAATCTGCTTTAAGGATTTGTATCAGCTGGATGGCTGGTTTGCTGTGCTCCAGCACCTGGCTGTAGAACCAAAATTTTCCACTTTCCAGACAGCCTGTGTAGCCTTGAGCAAACCAAGTGCCCCAAAGTGCCCCCAAAAGAAGGCAATGTTAAACTATTTCTGAGTATTCTATACCTAGGAAACCCTGGAAAAGATAGTCATTAACTAGAATTGACTTGAGGGCAAACAATTGTCATTTATCTGTTATCAACTACAATAAGCGATCCAAAGTAAATTATTTTGTCTCTTGCTATAATTGTTGCTTGTTAGCCCAAATAGGAGTTTGCTAAGTCCTGGATGCGTCCCTGCTGAAACATTAAGCCATGAAGTGCTTGTGATAGCCGCAGAGGCAAGGGATTATGTAACAGGGGACAACAGAAGCATCCAAAACCTTGGACTAGCGGAATGTATTGATTCACAAATGACTGTGAACTTACACCTCAAGAACAACGAAACAACTATCATAACAGCAGACTGAACTAGAAAAAAATGTAACAGGCTGTAATTGCACACCTGGATTGGCCATTTATACGGTTAAATAGAATTCAGCATTTTTGCAAGCCTGTGTTTTCCATCCATTCTATAAATAAATTCCAGGCTTACTGTATTCACTTGGGATGCAGAAAGTACATTGACACTGGAGGAACAGTGATAGAATTCCATTTCAACCCCCCCACACACACACACCAACTGTTCCTCCCAATGGTGTATATTATCTACTTCTAAAGGAGAAAATGCAATTACCTTTGCATTGATCGGATGTTTTCTGGGAGGAAAAAACAGCTAGCATTTCAGAAAGTTGCCCAAGAATATGATATCAGAGATGTACAGTATGTGGAGTAATTGGATAAACATGGTAAAATCAGGCAACTATTCTGTCCAGTAGAGATGGGCATGAATCAAAAAAATGGCGTTAACGTTTTTCGTTTTTCGTTGAGAGGTCCGTTTCGCTTTGTTTCCATTTTTTTGTGAATTTTTGGAAAAATTTCCTTTTCATTTTTCTTTTTTTGTTTTCCGTTTCTACCCGCTTTTTGCGTGATTTTTAAAGCACTTCCGTGCGCAGGCGTCCCCCAACACCCCAGACCAGAGGAAAAACACCCAAAAAGATTGATGCTGGCAGAGACACAGTATAGACTAGGTATGCAGGGAGGCTGCAAAGGCAGGGGCGGGCGTTGCCCAGGGTGCAAGGCAGCCGCAGAGTGACTGCACTGCAGGGCAGGGGAGGGTACTCACTGAGAGGTACGCATGCACGCACGCAGGGAGGCTGCAGGACTGAAGCTAGAGTCGCAGAGACAGCAATCCCACCCTAACTCCCACCGGAGACTGCAAGGAGGACGGGGGCTGCCAGAGCTTTTTATGCCCTCTGTGGCTGCCAGACCTGCCCAGTCTGCAACCTGGGCATGCTATTGGTTGAACATGATCCCATCACATGGCTTGCCTCCATTTTGTGGCTGGCGACATCCATTTTGTCATCCTTAAAGGGAAAAGAAAAATACATCGTGATGGGAGAAGACAAAAACAAATGTTTTAAAGACCCCAACCCCCTGGTAGGTAATAGTTTCAAATAATTATCGCATTATCACTGCATTTTTATGGATGTCCAGGGTGTTTAATATCCAAGAGATCAATATTAGGCATCTGGGAGCCATTTTGTGTCGATGTCCCCTAACTACCCCTAAAGGAAAAAAATACAGCGATCTGAGAAAAGACATAAATGCACGTTTTAAGGACCCCAACTCCCCCTGGTAGGTTTTATCAGACAGTATAAATAATTATCGCTGTGTTTTTATGGATGTCCAGGGTGTTTTTTAACATTTAAAACAGCTCATTTCATTGTGCGTCGCCATTAACGAAAACGAAACGTAACGAAGCCAATTTTCATGATTCTGTTCGTTTTGTTCCATTTTCATCACAATTTTTGTTAGTTGTTTCGTTACGTAATGGAACGAATAATGAATAACGGAAACAAAAAAAGTTCATTTCGTGCCCATCTCTACTGTCCAGTCATTTCACAATCAATTATAGGCTGGCATCTTGGGACTGAATGCTGTAGTCCTGGTACAGGACTTTCATGGGTGTAGTACCCATGATTGCACCAACAGGATGGAACACAAAAAAACAGGGAGTGAGCACCAAATCTTCCATTAAAATGGGTACATGCTTTTAAAAAACACTGTGCACTTAACATTCTGCCTGGTTTGGCAAACAGTCTTTCAAATCTGGATAGAAAGACTGTTACTGTTGGGGGTTACAAAGCTTACCTCCAAAACAAAAATTCTAATAAGCTGCCACCAGTCCCAAAAAGGATCCTGATATACCCTACTCTGATCACTTGGCTAGTTTTGAGCCCATCTGAGTCTAATTAGGGACAATCCCTTTGACTCAGCTCTGGAAAATGTGTGTCCTTGCCCAAAATACACAAGGCACCCAAATCATCATCAACAACAGCAGCAGCAGCACTGTGAAAATTCAGGCAATTCAACCAGTAGTTTAGCTAAGCAACTCTTCATATGGGGAAAGGCTCAGGAAGAATTACAGTGCAAAGCAAGGGAATGAAGATGTGAGAGACTGGAGGAGGACAAAGGAGAATCATGACAAAGAAAGAACTGTTGTAGAGTATTCTGACTGTTTGTTAGTTCAGTAAGTGATGGGAATGGGAAGTAAGGTGAGGAACCTTACTTATTATTGTAGTTTAAGGCAGACAATTGAAAGGTGCATTGAAGTCCCACTGTAAATTACTCTGGCAACCATGGTATCAGGAGTTATCTCTTTTTGGTTCTCAAAACAAATTGTTTCTCCAAAACAGCATTGTTGAAAGTAGGTCATGGTAGAGCAGATCAGTCCCATGACAGGAGAAGCATCATGTAACAGCCAGATGAAACTTGCAGCCTCTAGGGATGTGGACTGGCCCCCTAACTGAGCCTGAGTAAGGACACTTCAATTGGTGCCCAACATGCGCTTGGCTTTTTTGAAGACATTTTACCACCACCTTGTCTCAACGTCCACATTGATATCTAGATGTTTCCAGATCTCTGGGAAGAAACCCATTCCAGTGAATGGAAGAAGGCAAATGGCAGTGGTGCAATCACACCATGCCACAACATGTGGTATGGACAGGATGGAAGTGCTTCTGGCCAGAGCAGTGATGGTTTGCAGAGGTGGCCATTTGGTTTTATTCCCCCCCTTCTTTCCCCCTCCCCCACCAGATGTTAGGAAGAAAGCCCAAACTCATGAGGCTCGGGGGAGTGAGGGAAAGACTTGAAAGGGCAAAAGGCATGGACTTCTTTCATTCTTTCTTCAAAAAGATATCAAAAAGCTAATAGGCTTTCATACCTCCTAATTATTCATCTTATCCTCCTCACTTTCTCAGCCCCTCTTGTTTTTATTTTAAAAGGAGGAAAACAAGAAAGTTTGTTTCTTTTGAGAAAGAAAGGCAGGGACAGCCTTCCAACCCTATCTCTATACTTTCCATTCATTTTCCTCTCTCTCCCTTTCCTCTTTCCTTTTGCTGTAATGAACGTGAAATCTTTATATGGGATGCGCCTCCACCCCATGTACTCTATGGTCTCCTCAGAAGCGCTAAAATACTTCTAACTTGGTTATTGCTTCCAATTTCTACATTTCTACAGAGACAGATGCATCCCTAATTCTTCTAAAAATCTCACTTTTCTGCCTCATGGAGGGTGGAGGGTGATGAGTGTTTTGAACACTATCCCAGAAAGCATACATGCTGACCAATTCTACCAGCCTGGTAAAGCTTTGAATACAGCTCTAGAGACAGGTTAAGTCTCTGTTTTGCAAGGTCCAGCCTGGCTAATCATGAAGAAATTCATCAACAGAGGAGAACCAACAAATCATAAATAAGTGGCCCTAGTGGCTATGAACGCAATTGTGCCAATGTGTAATCTGCATCTCGGGAAGGACCGATCTGCAATAACAAAAGCATGAAGTTGTGCAAAGTCTAACTCGAAGGACTTAACAATTTTCTTGATGAAGAGACTTCACACTTAAAGAGAGGGTGACTCTCTTTAAGATATAAATGGTGAAGAGGTTCTGCTGCACCTGATACTTGCTAACAAGAGTGTGAAGTACATGAGTGGGTGGTCTAACAATATGACAAACCATTTTGTTTTGGAAAATAGGTCAGACCAAGTACCTATCATACAGCTGTACAATGCTATGTAGGTCAGGTTTGTTATCTGTATCCAGTAATGTATTGGAAGAACTTGGCAGACTAAACTTGTGGGTAGATTAACCCTGTGACATTTTGAAATACTTATATGAGTTCAGATGTTGTAGCACAACCACAAGCCCTTCCATCAGCTGCATAAGTTATTATGTTTCCCATTTTGTCCATGGTGAATGATCCCTGCATTCTTGGCTGAAATGGACCTTACTGTGTAGCTTCATTAGATTGTTTGATGCAGTAGCAACAAAAACACATGACTGAAACCAACACATGCATAAAGGTGCCTAAGACAGAATGCTGTAAGTATGTATCAAGACTCTGCTGGATCATCTAGTCCAGCTCTCTTTTTACACCATGTGTGAGGAACCTTCAGCCCTTCAGATGTTTTGGACTGCAACTCCCAGGATTCCAAGCCTATATTGCCAATGATAAAGGATTGTGGGATGACGAAGCTGTTTGGGTGAACAGTGAAATGTTTCAATCTCTCAAGAAAAGAAGTCCATTTGCCATGACTCAACTTTGAGATAAACTCACCTGGATGATTGAGAATCTTCACAGGAAGAAAAAATGATGAAGGTGTTTGGATGAGCAGCGAAATGTTTCAGTCTCTCAAGAAAAGAAGCCCAGTTGCCATGACTCAACTTCCACACTGTGGGAGTTGTGATCCAAATCATCTGGTGGGCTGAAGGTTCCCTACCCCTGGGTTACACCATGGCCAATTAGTTTCCCCTGAGGAGTCCACTAGTTTTACATCACTGCAACTGCACCCTGTCTTATAGTTCTGATCAGCTGGTGCAAAGAGGAAAACTGTGGGTGTGATTAGACAGCAGGGATGATGTGCATCTAATTGCACTGGAAAGGATCACTTTGCAGGGAGCAATCTTCCTTAAATCAACTTTTTTTCCATTGGGAAATCACTCCAGCCAGGCCCTAAAATATAGTAGCCTAACATGGATCAGGGTCAGGTTGGAGCAAAATTCCTCATGCATCATGTGATCATAAAGAAACATATCAGATTGGAACACTGGACAAGCAGTCCAAATTGCGACCTCTTTCCACATGTGAGATGGGCACAAACCATTGATTCAGTGATTTGTGCTGATTTGTTTATCAGCCAAACAGGTGTTCAGTGCTTCAAAGGCCTGCCTTCTCAAGTGGGAGCCTATTCAGAAGGAGTGCCCAGAGAAGGCAGATCAGGCAATCCAGTTCGCTTCTTCGAACAGGGCACCTGCTGGAGAAAGGAGATATTTGAACACCTGTTTGGCCAATAAATGAAACCAGCACAAGCCGTTGAATTGATGGTTCGTGCCCACCTCTACCTCAGTCTGAGACTGGAGATGATATATTGCCATTAGACAGAGGTGATTCATATTCCTTCCCCACAGAACCAGCCAGTCCACTCACAATTTATTCTGCAGCTCTCAATTCCATTGTCATTGTCATTCCTATCACAGAAACAGCCTGGCTGGCTCTTCCCCATCATCTTATGTAACCAACCACTCATCAGATGAGTGGGGGGACTCACTGTCCCATCTCCTAACCAAAATGGTTGGCTACACTGAAATTTGGGGAATTTCCAACAAAATATCAGTCAGTGTGAAAGCAGCAAGCAGTGAGTATACAACCTGTAAAATGTGCTGTAAATGTGTAAATGTGTAAATGTGTAAATGTGCTGTCCCCTCAAAATAAAGCAACACACAGCCATTAATGTCTAAACTGCTGGCAACAAAAGTGAGTACACACAAGGCACTAGCAGGGGTCTCGAATCCCATCGACAGCACATGAACAGCAAATCTTGCAGGCACAGATCACCTGGCTGCTGTCTTTCTTGTAACATATATTTATTATACTTCTTTTCAAATTATAGTAATTATTTCCCATTTTTATCATGCTTTGGTTAAATCATGAGAAAACAAGACTCACTTGAGAACATAACAAAAGGTGATCTAGCAGAAGGTGGATTGACTCAATGAAAGAAATCAGGATTCTTAGACTGCCAAATCTGAGCAGACCTATTAACAATGGAACATTTTGAAAGTCATGGAATCATAGGGTTGCCACGAGACAGAAGCAACCAGATGGTGTGCAATAAAATTGCTTCTAAATTTGCATCTCTGTATATAAATTAGCATATGCAAATCTTTTTCCTATGTATGTGTAAAAGAGTGGCTGAATGATGCATGTGCTTTCAGGTCTAGACAAAGATAAACAGGACTAGGTGCAACAGTAGTGGTGGCTTGACTAGAAAGGGTGGGGTGTATTTATGGACCAAACCCCTACCAAACTGCATTCCAAGTGGCAGGATTTCTGTGTGATTTAAACAGCTAAGCAAATGCATTCCTGGTTGTTAGATCAGGAAAACTAATTATAGCCACCTTCATCAGGCTAAGCAATAAAAAAGAGAGGAACTAGGGAAAACAACAGGAAACCCCTCAAATTAGTCAGATTTCATATTCTTGTACAAAACTTAGCCACAAATGGGACAAGAGAAGCTGAATGAGTCACACTCATGGGTGTGCATATAGCAGATATACCAACCAATGCATGGCAGGATGATATAATGGCAGATCATTATTTCTAGAGATCTGCACAAAACTCCAAAATGGCGTTTCATTTCATTTTTCATTTATTTCCCCCGTTTCATTTCGTTTATTACAAAATGATTTTTAAATTGTTTTGGGGGGGTTGGTTTTTTATTTTGTTTTCCGTTTTGTTTTTGTTGGGGCAGGGCTGGCGGGTTGGTGTTTTGTTTTGTTTTAATCCTGCCAACTAGGTGGCCCACAGGGAGGCTGGTTGGCTTTCCCCCCCTCTCCTGCTGACCAGCTGGTCGATGTTTTTGTTTTGTTTTGTTTTGTTTTACACCTGCCAACCATCTGGCCCACAGGGAGGCCAGTCAGCCATATTTTTAATTATTATTTTTCTCGCCAACCAGCTGCCGCATGCTCCTGAACAGCAGCTGATTGGCGCTTATTTTTATTATTCATTTTGACAAGTGGCAAGATAATGAAATAATAAAAGATTATAAAATTATAATAAAATAATAAAAAACAAAAAACAGAACATAACAGAACGAAATGAAAATTTCCATTTTGTTTCATTTTGTTTTTTTAAAGGGCACTTTGTTTTTCATTTCATTAGGAAATGAAACAAAAAACAAAAATGAAACAAAAAAATCATTTTGTACCCATCTCTAGTTATTTCTACAACACAAAAGCTGGCTGTTAGCTGTCTTACTGTAGACAGTTCATACGATCTCATCACGTTTGTTTCTCCCACTGTTTTTACTGGCTTTACATTCCTTTTCCATTATGGCCTTACTCTGTATTTTCTATTTTCTAAATACAGGCTTTCATTCACTAAAGCTTTTAGAACTCCTCTTGTGCCATGAGTCATCTAAACACTCAGTATTTATGACATAGTAATTTAATATCAGCTGTAGCTGAGGTAGCTTGAGACAAAATCTTGACAGTCTCTAATATGAATGTAACCAATGACTCTGATGTCACACCATGTTTATCCAAAGGAGGAAGATCTGGAACAGCTGCTCTGTGAAGTTAGGCAAGCCCACACCTCTTTCTGAACATATAGGCAAACTTGACATATTTCCAAGACCAATCCAGTGAAGGCGGAAGGGCTGCAGGGACACAAGGAGAACTCTGACATGTGTTAGGCTCCATAGTTCAAAACTGTCACCACGGCATAATCTGTTGCTACTTAGTATTACAAAGATATTGAATATAATTTATGTAATGATGGCAGGGCTCTTTTAAAAGGCTGGAATGCCAATCTATCTGCTTCCCTCATAAGCAAACGCAAACAAAAAAAGAGCACAGAACATGCTTTCACCTTTTTTGAAAACTACTTGGACTACCTTACAACTTTGGCAGAATAATGCTAGAAATGCACAGCATCTCTGATTCAAACTGAAAATTGCAAGCACCCCGTGGGGCTTTGAATCTATAAGAAAAATTTTGTACAGGAGGATGCCCTTTTGTAAATTGAACATGATCATTCAAATGCATTTAAGAGATGAATTTTGCCTTTTTAGTGTTTGGAGTATGATGACGAAATTAGGGATGCAGCACCATCATAACAGAATGCTTCTGAGCTTGACAAAGCAGCCATATGGGATTTTTTGGCCAACAGAAATTACAATGAAACATTAAACCATGGCCAAAGCTGGCCCTACCATTAGGTGGCATGAAGCAGCTAGCCCAGATAGCTGCTTCAATTGTGTCAGCAAGTTATTTTTATTTCACAAATTATTATGGTATTTTTACTTCCAGGAATGTGGAGATGCATTTTTGAGATATTCTGCTTCATATGCTGAAACAATTGGTCTGGTTTTGGATATTATGCAACTTTACTGAGTGAGCAAGTATCCTCTCTCTCTCTCTCTCTCTCTTCCAGAAAATATCCTGAGATAGGCTGAGAATAATTAGCCTAGCTTGTTGTGCAACAGAACAAATCAACATTATACAAAGCAATTCTAAAAATGGGGGTAGCCCAAACAAAATATTATAACTTTGAAACTGAAATTTGGATCAGCACCAGATTTAGCAAAGGTGTAACAAATTTGCTCTCTGCCAAAGTTAGGGAACTTAGGGCAAAGGTTTTTCAAGTTCTGTTCTTTTTTTAAAGTAAAGTTGTTGCCCCTCTTATAGAAACAATTGTCCCTAAATGTCCCCATACAGAAAATAGATTTTTAATCTTGAAAAAGAATAATTTGCCCCACCCACATTTTTATTTGGAAAGAATCCAGACTTCAGGGGATAAAATATTGATCAACAAAAAAGATATTTCTGGGGGGAAACAGTGCCTTTGTTATACACTGAGCACGCATGGATAAGGCATACCAGCAAAATCATTTCAAATAGATACACTGATGCAACTTTGTTGGTGAAAATCTTAGGACAACGAAAAGTCATAACAAAGCATCAAAGATAGGTTTCATTTAAAAAGTCAAAAATACAGTCTAGCTTTATAGAAAGAAATTGAGTAACTGTCCTCCAGAAAGAGACATTTCCCCCTTGTATCTCCAGGGAATTAGCATGCAATTTTGTAGACAATCTGCATTACAAAAGCAATTGTATTTGTTCCAGCACTGAGTGTTTTCCTTAAACATTGTCACAGGATTACTCAGACCAGGCTCCTGACCAAATTCATTTTTCAGGGTTTTGTTTTGTTTTGTTTTGTTTTGTTCTGTTCTGGTTTTTTGCAGAACAGATCTGCCTCCTCCACTAAGGGCCTGCCCTATCACATGAGCAAAAGGGGTGGCTAATAATAAAAACCATGTTTCTTTCTGAAGTTGTCACGTGCCTGAAAAAGTGGTTCCCATGTTCCCATGGCTATGGTTTAAGTAACCGCATGTCGTATGTCCCTACATCATTAACCTGCATCTAGAAGCTCCAACGGGGACTTCTTCCAGTGGCATGGAGCTTAGAAGCTCCAGTGCTACAGAAGCTCAAACCATGGCGGCGCAGCAATGGAATAAAGATTGGGGCCACGATGTCAACATGAGGTGGGGGAGCAAGGCTACCGCTGTAGAGAAACAAGGTGGGTGGGTGGGCGAGAATGTGTGTGTGTGTACACATGTGCACAATGGTGTGTGTGTGAGTGAGAGAGAGAGATAGAATAAAGATATGCCAGCGCTGTCAGGAGCTGGTGCCAGTTTCCCTATCCTTTGCTTCCGCACCATCTCTCAACCTAGTGCTGCCACCGCCAAGCCCTCTCAGCATCGCCTGAGGCAGACACCAACGAGGGGCTTCCTCATTGATGGCCCTCAAGGGAAAGCTTGCCAATGCTTGGCTTTTGCCACTCCAGGCAAAAGCTCGCTTAGTCGCTCGCTCAGTCGCTCACCAGCCTTAGGATTCCTTCTGCCCCTTCACCGAGAAGTGAGTTCCCTCTTGTCATGGCCATCATGGCCAGATTCTACACACACACACACACACACACACACACACACAGAGAGAGAGAGAGAGAGAGAGAGAGCACCCCTCTCCCTCCCCTAGCACAGCAACAGAGTCCCTGGCTGGAGAGGATTTCGCCAGGGTGCCTTCGGAAAGGGAGGCCCGCCACAGGGGCTGACCCACGCCCTTGCTGGGAGCCCCTGGCTGCCGCTGGTTGGCCTCAGAACAGGTGACTTGTCATTTTCATCCTTGTCCTGCAAGTGAGCCTACTCCTACTCCTCCTCACCCCAACTTGGCTGGCAGTCTCCTGAGCAAAATATCAGAGAGACAGCAGTCGAGGGAAACAGCAAGATAAAATATTGCCACCCTGTATAACTGGTAAACCGACAACATAAAGGGGGGGACTGGTTTTCTGCACCCCCACTATTGTTTGCTTCTTATAAAACGCACATTTTGAACTGGATTAAAAAATACCCGTCCTCCGCCTTGGATCTTGAAAAACTCATTGAAACCCGGTTAAAAGGGCATTACCAAGTTTTTGTAAAAAGGAAAAACCCGCTGACTGTAGGGGTACAATGTTTGCAGCTGGTTTATTGGAAAATTAGATCCGTATTTTAAAGACTGTGAGATAGAGCCCAAATTTGAGGAAGCACCCTGACTTCCTTGCTCCACCTCCTGCAAGCCCATCTCCAGTAGCTGCTCCCTTTCACATTCTTTAATTGCATTTGCAACTATTTGGCCTCACAAGGAAACAACATTTTGGGCACTGCATTTACTAACACATTTCCTGTCAACTATATTCGGTCCTAGAGAAAAATGGTCTTGCCCGGAGGGGAAGAGAGAGAGAAGCAGAACAAATAACCAGACTGAACTTATCAACATGAAAAGACAAAGCAAGATGAGATCATGTATTTAAGCCATCCATTAGCCTGTGACTAACATGAAAGGCAGCTACTGCAAACACAAGGGTTTGGGGTTTTTTTCACCCACTCAGTGCATTATCACCCTTGGCACTTATGATCATGTGAGATGGCTTGTATTGATATATTGTTGCTGATCTAAATAAATTATAATGCTCTCTCTCTCTCTCTCTCTCTCTCTCTCTCTCTCTCTCTCTCTCTC
>JAHTLZ010003399.1:10084923-10123860 GCA_023846285.1 Phrynocephalus versicolor | reverse complement strand
TCTCTCTCTCTCTCTCTCTCTCTCTCTCTCTCTCTCTCTCTCTCTCTGTGTGTGTGTGTGTGTGTGTGTGTGTGTAAGTATTTAAGTTAATGCACTCATACAATTGGCACCACAGGGAAAAACACAGAAGCACATACTTTGGGCATGCTTTGCTCTATCAAAAGTCTAAAATGTGAAGCGTTTCCCACCCAACCAGAAGCCTTTATTCCAAATCCCAGATATGTTGTGCATTATTGTGGTCATGTGGTTTGGTCTAGGGTACATCCAGAACTATCTTGCCAGAGTGACACACTAGATTTAACATAGAATTTATGAATGAGGAATGAATGTGCAGCTCATTTTCCTGTAGGATCATTCCCTGTAGTAGCTTGGGGAAAGTACAATGTGAATGCATCCAATAGGTGTCCTCCATCAGCATGAATTATTAAAAACTCTCTTCCAAATGCTTTTTGCGGTTGGAAGGAGATTGATTCTGGTCTTTACAAAACAAACACTGAATATTTTTCTCTCAGTCAGGGAGAGGGTGTCATAAAACACCACCAAGATTAAATCTGGATTGAAACCTGAAGGTGACTGTGGTTGGTTGGAGGAAAGATTGTAGTGGGAATAGATTATATGAATTGCCCTTTTGTGTCTGTCCTTGGCCTTTTACTACTTCAACTCTCCCATTAAGGGAAAATACACACTACGGCCACATTTGCCATTGTGGCAGTTCTAAAACTAAGAGAAAATGAGGGAAATCTATAGAGGTAAGCTTTTCTATGACGTCAAACTTAGTAATAATCATGTGCTGTCAAGTCAATTCTGACATAAGGGGATCCTTTCTGGAGTTTCCTAGATCAAGAGTACAGGGCTCAGAAGCATTCAACCATTGCCTGTACAGGTTGCCCAAGGTCACACAGCCTGGCTCGACTCGAGGCACAGTGGAAATCAAACTCCTACCCTCTGGCTGCACAGCCAGAACCCTAAACAACTGAGCTATCCAGCCAGTTGTCAATTGTTAGATGCCACCACATCACTTCCAATCTATAGTGATCCTAAAAGAGCCCCTGAGCTTTGCAAGATGCTCAAGGAGTGGTTCACTCTTGCCAGTCCACCTCATCCCCATGAGATTCCTTAGTAAAGTGGGGATTTGCCTCCACATTTTTGGGGTCCCAGTTCAATGCTATATCCACTGCATAATAAAGCCTACAAAGAAATTTGTCTTGAGTTAAAAGCTTCCTCCTCCTCCTCCTCTTCTATTACTTTGTCATTAGTTCAAGGCACCAAATTGCCTTTATTGGCTTTTATAAGTTCTAATTTGCAACAGAAGTTTCATTTGACTTTTCTTAGCAGTTTCATTAACTTGGGGATATCAGTACAGAAACTTCTAAAAATGTTCTTAATGAAGATAATTGTGTTTGTATCTCACATATATTTGAGAGAGAAAGGGAGAATTTTGATAGCTAATTTTATTGTTTATTAGTTTACAGGCTTCAAGGGTAATTTTCCACTCAAAGCACTCTTTTCCAACATATCCTTTTGTTTCCAATAATCAGACATTTTAATTTGTGACAGCCATCCCTCCACTGTGGCAGCTGCGACTCCAACATGACTTGAAATGAACTGATATGACACAGTTCTTATTCCCCAGAACCTCTTCCCTCCAGTATTACAAAGACACATACACAGAAATATGTATTTTGCATACTTTTTCTTCTGGGGGAAAATCGCTTTAAATCTCGTACTGTGTCATATTTGACAGCTTGTACTGAGATATTTCAGGCCTCAGAAACGGAAGCTTCCTTATCTCCCAGTTCTTTAGCATGAACTGAAGGGCTTTTCTTATTGGCTGCTTCGTTCTTTTGAGGTTTTAGTATAATCCCATAAGGGGAAAATCTCAACAATATAAAAACTAATGTAAAGACAGTAACGGCAAACTTTCAGAGGAAATAAAAAGAGAAATTTACCGTTAAGGTTCTCTGCATGAAATCTCTGACAATAGTCAGGGAAAGGATGGGAAAGGGTTAGCTGCTGATAACGTCATTACAAAAAATTACAGTCCTTTAAAAATTCAGCAATATGTTTAATACTCAACTGGGTGTTTATTCCCATTGATCTGCACATACTTTACTATTGCTGAATTTTCTCTAAGTACAGGATACTTGTTATTTGACACTTATAGGTCCATGAGAAGCAGAACAATTTTTCCCCCTCAGAATTTTCAATGAGAATGTAGTAGTTAAAATAAGGATTATGAAAGTGATTTAGAAGTGAACAGAATCTGGGCAGAGCTGGCTCAAGAAATTCTGCTACAAGAGGCAAAATCATTCTGATGAGTACAGGATCACAGAATCATCAAGTTGGAAGGGCCATTGAGTCCAACTCCCTGCTCAAGACAACAATCCAAATCAAAGCAGATGTGACAGATGATTGTCCAATAGTCTATTGAATGCCTCCAGTGTTGGAGCATTCACTACCCTCTCCACCTCCCAAGGAAATAGGTTCTGTTGACATTTTCCTGATATTCAGCCTGAATCTGGATTCCTGTAGCTCCAGCCCATTATTATCTGTCCTGAACTATGGGATAACAGGAACAGGTCATGTTCCTCCTCTGTATGCCAACCTTTCAAATATTTGATGGTGATGGTTGAGCACGGGAAAGTGCAGCAGAATCTTTTAGCCTGATTTGTTCAGCTTCTGCTGCTGGCAGTTTGTTGCTGCATATGGCCGATTCTGTAGCTGTGATTAAACCCACAACAGAAACCTGTTTGGGTGTGATGGAAAAATTTAGGCCTTTGGATAGGCGCTTCCCCTCTGTCTGAGTGAGATGACCAACACACATATGAAAAGCTAAAAAGAGACCCCCACCAGCAAAAAATAAATAAATAGAATGCTTAAAACATTTGAATAAGGATAACACAACTGACAGCGTGACTTACCACTGGTTATATCCTGGAGCAATGGTTCTCAACCTTGTGTCCCTAGATGTTCTTGGACTACTACTACCTGAAGTCTTTAGCACTAGCTATGCTGTCCAGGATTTCTGGGAGTTATAGAAACCTGGAGAGACATAGATAGACTGTCCCCTGCTTTTATGGACTTCCCAAGATACAAAAGCAAGGAGCTTTGCCCCCAGACCCATCATCATTAGTATAAATTCAGTGACATACCACATTGCTAAATACCTGGTGACTATCCTAGCCCCACTGGTTGGACTCATGGACCACCACGTGCACAATTCAGAGGAGCTTGTTTCAAAAGTTAGGGAGCTGAAACTGGATACAGATGAAACCATGGTATCCTTTCATGTTACATCTCTCTTAACCAGCATCCCCACCATTGATGCTCTAACAATGGTAAAGAGAAGACTAAGAGAAGATAGCACCCTCACTAGAAGCCGCCTCAACCCAGACCAGATATGCCTGCTTCTGGACCTGTGTCTCAACACCACATATTTCATGTACAGTGTCACCAATTGTTGCCAACCTAAACATGGAAGAAGTGGAGAAGAAGGCACTCCCAGGGACAACACCATCCCACTGGTTCTGGTATGTAAATGATTTGTTGTTGTAAATGATACCTGGGTGAAAATCAAGAGTCTGGGATCTTTATAGACCACATCAATGTGGTAGACCCTAATATTAAGTTCACTAGGGAAGACACCCAAGACAACAGGCTGGCTTTCCTGGATTGTACGGTCATCATCTGACCTGACCATGGCCTGGAAATAGAAGTTTATAGGAAACCCACCCACACAGGTCAGTACTTACTGTTTGACTCCCACCATCCATTACAAAACAAAGTAGGAGTCACCACAGAACAGAGAACATCCCCACCTCCACAGAAGCCAAGAAAAAGGGAGACAGGTGCCTGAAGACAGCACAAGGCCTGTGGATATGCAAAGTGGGCCTTCAACAAAGCAGTGTGCTGACCCAGAAGAACAATAGATCAGCCCGAGACCCAGAGTCAACGGAATAACCTAGCAATTCCCAATATGGCTGGAGTGTCTGATAAGCTTAAAAGGATTTTTGGCAAACACCACATCCCTGTTTATTTCAAACCCACAAACACACTAAGGCAGAGACTTGTCAACCCAAAAGACTCGATACCAAAACCAAAAGGAGCAATATATTATTTGTGGTGCAATGCAGCGAGGAGTGTGGAGACCTCTACTTTGAAGCAAAACAAGTTGGGGAGATATGTCTGCGAAGATTCTCAGTCATCCAGGTGAGTTTATCTGGAAGTTGAGTCATGGCTACTGGACTTCTTTTTTGAGAGATAGAAACATTTCACTGCTCATCCAAACAGCTTCATCAGTCTGAATACAGCTAGTGCGAGTCCTCCATCTTATAGCCAGTCAGCTTTGACCTATTGTCACCATGGTCTGAATTAGGCTCATAAGATGAACAATGGCCTGAATAGGCTCGTTAGGGAGACAATAGTATCCATATAGCCTTAAGGTGCACAATGGCCTAAGGTGCTGAAACCTATCAAGAATGGGTCATTATCTATGGTCTTGGTGGTGAAGGCTTTTTGATTTGTTTCGGTACTTTAGAAAGCACAGCCTGATAAGTAGCAGATAGACTATGCCTGAGGCCGCCACCTCTGTTGAGGGAGGGGGGTTCAATGCTCACATGAATGGCTTCCCTTGCTCCTCTCTCAAACCACCTGTCTTCTTTGTCTAATATGTGTACATCCTCATCTTTGAAAGAGTGCCCTTTGTCCTTCAAATGGAGGTGTACTGCTGATTCTGGTCCTGAGCTGTTACCCCTCCTATGTTGGGCCACCCTTCTGTTTAATGGCTGTTTAGTTTCTCCAATGTAGAGGTCTGAACACTCCTCACTGCATTGGACTGCATATACTATATTGATCCTGAGTTGGGGAGCCATCACAAAAACCAAATACAAGACTAGACTAGGTGATACCTTTAGGCTACTAGTAAAATAACAAAAACATTGCTAATATTTTGAGGGCAATACCCTCTTTTTCAAAGATGTACCAAAAGTTCAAGCATGGCAAAAAGATTTGTTAGGAGTTAGTTCTTAGATGTAGAGTTCTGGGCAAGATGAAAATAAATACCAGGCAGTCCTCAAAATATTCACAACTTTTTTGTTATTTTACTAGTAGCCTAAAGGTATCTCTACATTGGAGAAACTAAACGGCCATTAAACAGGAGGAGAGGCAACAGCTCAGGGCCAGAATCAGCAGCATACCTCCACTTGAAGGACAAAGGACACTCATTCAAAGATGAGGATGCACACATATTAGACAGAGAAGAGAGGTGGTTTGAGAAAGAGATCAGGGAAGCCATTCATGTGAGTAATGAAAACCCCTCCCTCTCTCAACAGAGATGGGGGGGGCTCAGGCACAGTCTATCTGCTCCTAATCAGCCAGTGATTCCAACAATACTCAGACAAATAAAAAATACTTCACACCTCAACCAGAAAGGCCATGGCTTACGACTCATACTTTATGGGTGTTGGAAGGTTTTAAAGGTGGGATTTTCATGCACCTTAGGCCATTGTCCACCTAATGAGCCTATTGAGACTATTGTCCACCTAATAAGCCTATTCAGGCCATTGTCCATCTTATGAGCCTGTTTCAGATGACATGAGGTCAAGTGAAAGATAAAATGGAGGACTCACAACCAGCTTTCCTCAGACTGACGAAGCTGTTTGGATGAGCAGTGAAACATTTCAATCTTTCAAGAAAAGAGGTCTAGTTGCCATGATTCAACTTCCAGATAAACTCACCTGGTATGACTGAGAATCTTCACAGACATACTCTTCTTTCTGCATGATGTGGGTTCACTGAAAGTATTTCTCTGAGCTTCTACCTTTATCATGTCCTCTCATGTGATCTCTTCTGCATGACAGAGTCCTCCTCAAGAATCTGAAAACCCAACAGACTAGAAAATGAATATTAATTAACCAATGGGAAAGGATACCCAGTGTCTTGTAGCGTATAGAGCAGCTTACTAGACTCAGGAGATACAGGTTTTAATTCGTGGTTGGCCATAGAAACTTGTAAGTGGTGGTGGGGAGAACTGGTAAGACCACTCCTTAAATATATGTTGTGCCTTGAAAGCACTTTTAGTGTTGCTACTTGAGAGCACTTAACAACAACAACAACAAAGAGATAACATCCTCCATTTCATCTTGTTGTGTTTTAGCGAGTGATATTGAGGTGTGGGCGGTGCCCCAATGGAGTCGCGCGCTCGACGCGACCCAGCCAATCACGAGTAATTGGGGAACGCGGCAACAGCCAATGAGGGGTAAGCCTGGGCAATTATGCGCCTTTTTAAACAGGGGTTTGGGTTGTCGCAATCAGCGGAAATAAAGTTTGGAAGTGACGAGGTTGTCCCGGTTGTTCGTAGACGCCAGTATTTAACAGTGGCGACGAGGATGGGATTTTTTTGAGCTGCCGTATCCCTGTACCGGGGCTGCCACGTCGTCTCGTGATGTCCTCTCCGGACCGGGCCGGCGTCTCTCGACTGCCGCCGCTCCCGCACTTTCAGGGAGTAGCCGCCATTACGCATGCCCTGGGTGAGTTTGATCCCCGGCACCCCGAGCATTGGGAGGCATACATCGAGCGCCTCCGTTTTTTACTTGAGGCCCACGGCATTACGGAGGACCGCCAGAAGCGGAACATTCTGCTGGGTGGCTGTGGGGCGGCCACCTACATAATTGCTAAAGGGTTGGCCGGCCATAACCCGCTGGACTCTTTGTCGTATGATGAAGTGGCGGGATTGCTCACCAACCACTTCATCCCGAAGCCATCAATAGTCTCCCGGAGGCACCGTTTTTTCCTGCGCTCTCAAGGCCCCTCCGAGTCCACCGCGGAGTACCTCGCGGTGCTCCGTTCGTTGGCGGGAGAATGTGAGTACCCTAATTTGGAGGAGATGATCCGGGACCGATTCATATGGGGTTTACGTAATGAGAAGCTCCAGACCAAGCTGATGGCGCGCGAGACCATCACCTTGAGCGCGGCCTACAGCGAAGCTTTGGCCTACGAGCGGTCAGCCTCTACACACGCCAACAAGAAGGCAGCGGAAGCCCACGCCATGGACAGTACGTCGGAGGAAGAGGATACCAACGTCCACCGCACCCTCAGCAAGTCAGGTACGAGCCGGCGTCTGCACGACACGATCGCACCCTCGCACGCGCGCTCTACCGGCTCGGCCCGAGGAGACTCTTGCTTTGGCTGCGGTGAGGATCACGATCGTCGCTCCTGCCCGTTCCGGGATGCCACGTGCCGCCGTTGCGGCAAGGCCGGGCACATCCGCCGAGTCTGCCGTTCCAAGCTGAAAGGAAACCGGACGAGACAGCGCGTACATGAGACTCGGGAGGAAGAGGAGTTGCAGTCGATCACCGCTGCCACGGTAATGCAGGTCTCCATGCGCACCTGTAAGCCCACTAAGGTCAAGTTGGAAGTTAAGATAGAGGGGGCCCCTTGCGTAATGGAGATGGATACGGGCTCCATGTATTCTATTATCTCGGCTAAGACCTTTCGGCGCCTGTGCCCCAGGGGTGGCCCCCCTCTTCGCCCCTCCCCGGTGATCCTCAAGGATTTCCAGAGGAATATAATAAAGACTGTGGGAATGGGCACGTTCCAGGTCCAGTATGGAAGGGTCTCCCAGCGACTGGACTTAATAATTGTGGAAGGCCCTTTTACCAGCCTCCTGGGCTTATCATGGCTGGAGCCTTTGGGAATTGGGTTTACGGGCATCCATAGCCTCTTCTCCAAGATAGACCCGGAAGAGATTTGTAAGGACTATCCATCTGTTTTCGACGGGTCCTTGGGACAGTATAAAGGCCCTCCGATTTCCCTGCGCTTGAACCCAGAGATTAGTCCCATCCGGGTGAAGGCCCGTCGGGTCCCATTCGCCCTTAAGCCCAAGATTGAGACGGAGCTGGACCGCCTTGTTGCGCAAGGGGTCCTAGAACCGGTGGACTCGGGAACCTGGGAGACTCCCATAGTCACCCCGGTTAAGCCCGACGGGTCGGTTAGGATTTGTGGGGATTATAAGTGTACTCTCAACAAAGCTCTCCGCGACCACGCGTATCCGGTCCCGGTCGTGAGCCATGTTTTGGCCACCCTCGCTGGGGCGAAAGTATTCGGAAAGTTGGATTTGGCACAGGCCTACCAACAACTGCCGGTTGATACAGCCACGGCAGATGCTCAGACGATCGTCACGCATAAGGGGGCCTTCCGTGTAAATCGATTACAATTCGGGGTGAGTGTCGCCCCAGGACTTTTCCAGAATATGATGGACCGCCTCCTTAAGGGAATTCCCGGAGTAACTCCGTTTTTTGATGATGTTATAATCGCAGCCCCATCTATGACGGACTTTGGCGCTCGACTTCGAACAGTGCTAGAGAGGTTTCGGGAGGCGGGCCTTAAGGTGAAAAAGTCAAAATGCCTGTTGGGAGTTGACAGCGTGGACTTCCTTGGGTTCCACGTCGATGCAACGGGCATACATCCAGCCCGGGACAAACTTCGCGCCATCCGCGAGGCGCCAGAGCCCAAGGGGAAAGCGGAGCTACAGGCTTTCCTAGGACTTCTAAATTTTTATCACGCCTTCCTGCCACATAAGGCGGCCGTCGCGGAGCCGTTGCATCAGCTCCTGGATAAAAAGGCGCCTTGGGTGTGGGGCAAGAGACAAAGGAAGGCTTTTCGCGGGGTGAAAGATCTGTTGGTGTCAAATTCTGTACTGGCCCATTTTGATGAGTCCTTGCCGGTAGTGTTGGCTTGTGATGCTTCCCCGTACGGAGTGGGCGCCGTTCTGGGTCATCAACTCCCGGACGGGAGAGAAGTTCCGGTGGCGTACTTCTCTCAAACCCTTTCGTCCGCGGAGAGGAACTACGCCCAAATCGATAGGGAGGGGTTAGCCATTGTGAAAGGGGTCAAGAAGTTTCACGACTTCTTGTATGGCCGACCCTTCACAATAGTCACGGACCACAAGCCGCTGTTGGGCCTGTTTGCTGCGGACCGCCAGACTCCCCAAGTGCTCTCACCACGGGTACTGCGGTGGTCCATCTTTCTGGCTGGATATAATTACGAACTGCAGCACCGGCCCGGGAAGGCGATGGGTCATGCCGATGCCCTTAGCCATCTGCCGCTACCGGAGTGTGGCCCGGACCCTGCTCCCGCCCACCAGGTCCTAGGGATCCAGGACCTGCCGGATCGTCCTTTGCACGTCCAGGACATTGCCGCCTTGACCCGACGCGATCGAGTGTTGGCTCGTGTTTTGGATTGGGTGGGGAGGGGGTGGCCCAAGCAACCGGGTCCGGAATTTGCGGCTTATACGGCCCGGAAAGACGAACTCTCGTCACACAGGGGGTGTGTGCTCTGGGGTGGTCGGGTGGTGGTTCCCCCTGCCCTGAGGACTAAGGTATTGGAGGCCCTTCATGTCGCCCACCCGGGCATTGTCCGCATGAAGGCACTCGCCCGGAGTTATGTTTGGTGGCCGGGGATGGACGCTAAAATCGAAGAGTGGGTGAAGGGGTGTGAACCTTGCCAGGCGTCTCGGCCCGAGCCATCTAAGGCCCCCGTACAGGCCTGGGAATCCACGCAAGTCCCTTGGTCCCGATTACATCTAGACTTTGCCGGGCCCTTTCAGGGCCAACATTTTTTAATAGTAGTGGATGCAAGGTCTAAGTGGCTAGAGGTCGCCCCCACCTCCACCACATCTACAAAGGCGACAATAAGTGTTTTGAGGCGGCTGTTTGCCACCCACGGCTTGCCCGACACAATCGTGAGTGACAACGGGACGGCGTTTACTTCTGCCGAATTTCAGGAGTTTGTCGCTCTAGCGGGTATCAGGCACATTAGGTCCGCCCCGTTTCATCCGGCCACTAATGGCCAAGCAGAGCGAATGGTCCGTACGACCAAGGACGCGCTCAGGCGGATCATACAGGGGGACTGGTCTTATCGTCTCTCACAGTTCCTGTTGGCCCAACATGTCACCCCTAGTGCCTTAACGGGGCGTAGCCCTGCAGAGATCCTTATGGGAAGGAGACTGACGACGCTCCTTGACCGTCTCCACCCCGACAGGGCACTCGATAAGAGGCCCTCCACGGAGCATAGGGAAGCTCCGAGAGGATTTTCCATAGGGGACCCTGTATATGCCCGAAGTTACGGCCTAGAGCAACGTTGGGTTCCTGGAACGATAGTGGCCTGCTCGGGCCCCACATCTTATGAGGTGGGTTTAGAGGGGGGGTTGGTGTGGCGGCGCCACATCGATCAGATCCGCGCCAGAACAACTGTGGCGCTGGTGCCCCCGGAAAATCTAGCCGAGCCAGAGCCCGAGGAAGCTCCGGATTCTGAGCCGGAGCAGGTCAGTGATTTTGAGTCCTGGGAGGCCAATGAGGTGCCGCCCAGACAGGATGCCGAGTCCCCGGTTGCTAACGGGGTACCTGCTAACCCGGAGACGCAGGCACAGCCTGGTATCCGGGAACCAGCGGTCCCGGTTGCTCCCACATCGCCACCTAAGCTGCGGCGGTCCCAGCGAGAGCGTAGGAGACCGGCACATCTGGGGGATTATGTATGTGACTAAAGTATTTGGGTTGATGGTGATGTGGGTTGTTACTGTGTTTGAACCATGGGGGGAGGAATGTTGTGTTTTAGCGAGTGATATTGAGGTGTGGGCGGTGCCCCAATGGAGTCGCGCGCTCGACGCGACCCAGCCAATCACGAGTAATTGGGGAACGCGGCAACAGCCAATGAGGGGTAAGCCTGGGCAATTATGCGCCTTTTTAAACAGGGGTTTGGGTTGTCGCAATCAGCGGAAATAAAGTTTGGAAGTGACGAGGTTGTCCCGGTTGTTCGTAGACGCCAGTATTTAACACATCTGAAGTCAGCATAATTTAGCATGGAGGAATAGCTGGTGGTATCCATTCTGTATAAGGGAAAGAACAGGGGTGGGGTGGTCAGGAAAAATAATCAAGGATTTAACTCCACTGCCCCACTATGGCATCTACTGAATGAAGAAAATGCCTCACTTTGCCTAATGGTAGAGCCAATCCTGAATCCAAATATTCAAACAAGAGGATATGGCCATATCAACTCTATTGTTGTGCCCTAAGTACCCCAATTGTCAATATTATTGGAAGAATAGGGGTGGAAGCATTACCCATGTACCGTTTGTTGTTTTTATTAGAATTATATCCTTTTCTCATTTTGACTTGCTCTCACCTATTCTGAAATTCCTTCATCCTTGACTACCATACTGTTGGAAGAGTTTGGCTAGAATGCAAAATTCTGCCAAAATTTGTAGGGTTGTTAATTTCACTTCCTTCCTTCTCCCTCTAGAGGACAAAAATATTTTGCCTTTCTTCTTAAGAGGCAAGGAGACACCCATACCTCCCTCTGTCTTCACCTTAGTTACCTAGAAGTAGAATTCCTATCTTTCCTATCTGAATGTATTTCTCTAATAAACAATAGTGTTCCTATATTCTTAGAATGAGAACCAAAGATATGACTTCTTTCCAAATGTGTGCTCTACTAACCGTTCCGATATTCAGATGAATCCACATGTTAGTATAGCTGCAGTTTGCTCTGGCAATAAATTCAAGGGTGCTTAACCAGGATGTTTATTGAGAAGTATAAAAAGCAACAATAAAACACAAGAAATAAAAAAGTAATAACATCAATAAAATGTAAAAAGGCAAGAATAAATTTTCTTTTAGAGATTCCTAGCTCTTCCATCCATTTACAGAACTAGCGTTCACAGGCTGGCCTAGAAAGAAGGCTGCTTAAGGCTATCCACCTGAATCACTGCTCAGCTTTTGCCCACTTAATACTTCTTAGACTAGCCCAACCTATAGCCAGCTGTAATGCCAAAACAGGGGAAGGGGCAAGTAACTGTGTGTCCTTCCCCCTTGGTTCCTTGGAGGATGGGGAAATGAATGTGTAAAAATACATTTTTCATAATAATAATTATAATGATGTGCCATCAAGTAAAATTCTGAGTTATAGTGACCCTTTTCATGGGGTCCCTAGTAAAGAGTGCTAATAAGTCATCTATGTTCCCTTCTTCTGAGGGCAGTCTGGGGCTGTGAAGCTTGTCCAAGGCCACACAGGGTGGTTCTACTGGCAGGAGGCACAATGGGGGAATCAAACTCTCAACCTTTGACACCACTGACAGATACCTAAACCAGGACACTGTTTGTTTGCTTGTTTGCTTGTTTGCTTGTTTGCTTGCTTGATAAGATAAGGTAAGATAAATCTTTATTGATCCCACATCTGGGGAAATTTACTTGTTACACAGCTCCCAATATAAAAAACAAGTAAAGATAGCTAGGTGCACAAAAAAGCGTAAAGTGTGTGTGAGAGAAAACTAAATAGCCAATAGAAGTTAAATAAAATAAGAAACCCAAATATACAAACATTACACTAAAAATTTGTATATAAAAATAAATATAAAGAGAAGCTACAGTATATATACCCCATATGGATATGTTAAACTGTAGAGTTGAAGAGTCTCACAGCAGTGGGAATAAAGGACCTGCGATAGTGCTCCTTCCCACACCGGGGATGTCTGAGTCTGCCACTGAAGGAGCTACGCAGAGCCTCCACTGTCTGGTGCAGTGGGTGAGAAGTATTGTTCATAATGGATATCAGCTTGGAGTTGCATGTCACCCCTCTGTCAGGAAAGGCCATGGGAGGGTGGGCAGTAACAATAAATCCACCGGCTCATTACTCATATAGCTCATGTGAACACTTGTGCATCCACATGCAGAATTCAATCTTTCCATGGCACTTTGTTGGCTGGAAGAAAATGGCTTGACATAGAAATACTAGAGGCAGATATCTATACCAAACCTTTTTTGCTCATTATAATCTCAAAAAACACAAGAGTCTTGTACATTATCAAGTAGTGATTGTAGCGGAGATCAAAGCTTCAAGTAACTGTCTATCCTAAAAGCCTGAACAACTATTCAACCATTCGGTGGACTGGATGTTTGTAACGTTACTCTCTGGGGCATTTTTTTTTCATTTGCCACACAGAACCTGCAGGCACAGGGTCTCTGCTAGGGAAAGGAAAAAACAAACCACCGTGCCTTGTAGTAACTCACTGAAACTGTGGGGTTTCTTATTTTGCTCTTGTTTTTCAGCATCCTTGTCATGCTTGAGAATTTTGACCTTTCTTCCTCTCAGCCTTCAGACAAGTAATTAGTTTGTTTATAGCAGATGCATTCCACAGGTATGATTTGGGAAAGGAAGAAAATCTCTCCTACCACCACCACCACCCACATCCTATTTGAATAAAGAGTTGGAAAAGAACAATTGGAAGGGGGGTTGTCTTGTCGAAAGCAATTTTGCCATTTATTTTTCAGAGAGGTGGCCATGCTCGTCTGTTTCTGCCGTGACAAAAGCAAAACAAAACAAAAACAAAAGTATTGTGGCTCCTTTGAGAGAAACAAATTTATTTCAGTGCGAGCTGTCGTGGGTTACAGTAAACTACCTGACACAAAACCATAGTTTAGCTGCATGTAGGTTTTCAATCAGTAAAGCACACTCACGGCAGCCGTTCCAGAAAGAGTGTGCAGTCAGGTCGTACGCCTCTGGGAAACATTTGGTGGCAACACCTGCCTTAACTACAGTCTTTGGTTTCAACATTCAACCTTTTCAAACTGACTTCTGAACCCTGTCACGGAGAGAATATGTTACCTAACGCCTATGCATCCCACTGTGAACTGCTTTTAAATTCAAATTGGTTTAGCTGCAGTCCTGTACAGTGCAATACTAGCAAAGTGTCTGGCTGTACTTTAAATAAGATTTTGCCCACCCATCCTTTGGGCGCATGCTTTTGTGTATTGCAGCAAAATTCTTCAGCTACATGGACTATCACATCAGGAGAAGTTAGGGTGTAAAATATAACCATGCAAGAGGTCTAGCACAAAGCAGGACAGGAAGAAGTGGAAATCCTAGTTCAGAAAAATTTATTTATTTATTTATTTATTTATTTATTTATTTATTTATTTATTTATTTATTTATACCACTCGTCTTCCAGAGGAACTCCGGGCGGTTTACAACATTAAAAAGCAAACAATAAGCAACAACAATGCAACAAAGATAATAATGACAATACAAAAACAAAAGGTAAAATATGTCTTGATAGGGATAATGGAAACACAATGGGATGAATCCCATGACTGGAATACAGTAACAAGAACAATGAGGATAGAAAGGGGAGGTGGAAGAGCACAGTACATATTCCTACACAGAAATACAGGGGGATGTGCTTGGTTCTCCTATCAAGAGCATCTGGATTGATATAACTGGGGTGAAAACCAAAAGGAACATGAGAGTCAGAGTCTACTTCTGACTACCCATTCATGGAGAAGATGTGGATGGAACCTTTGAAAAACAAATTGGAAGAATTTCAGAGACACAATATGCTAATTAAGGGATGCTTCAGGCTCCCTGATATCTATTGGGAGGCAAATTATACCAAGCATGGCCATTCTCCAAAAAAATCCATGAAGTGTCCTCCTGACAATTTTTTCCTACAAAAAAGAGAGGAAGAAATGAGAGGACTGGCTGTCTTTGCCTTGCTTCTAACCAACATATATGACTTGGTGGATGAAGTGGCAGTAAGGGGAACCCTGAGAGAAAGTGGTCATGTTTTACTTGAATTTTTTTTTATTTCAAGGGAAGCAAAAGTAGAGTGCCAGGTGGACACACAATTGTTTACAGAATCACACTCAGCAAGTGTGTATCAATGGTACATCCAAACAGGGAGCTCATAATAAGTGAGGTACTACAACACCCAGTCTTCCCTTGCTCAGCAACATTTTGTTAATAGCTTGGATGGGGAGGTTCAAGGAATGCTTACCATATTTGCAGAAAATATAGAATTGGATGGAATGGCTAATGCACTAGGAGACAAAAATGAAATTCAAAAAGATCTTGATAGGCTTGAGCACTAGGCTGAAAATTTATCAGTGATAACTTCAAAGTTCTGCTTCTAAGCTGAAGGAAGAAAAACAAATGCACAATTAAAGGACGGAGGGATACTTGGCTCAGAAATACTACAAGTGAGAAAGAACTTGTAATCATCACAGATCACAAGCTGAATATGAGCCAACAGTTTGATATGTGTGCAAAAAAGGAAACTGCTATTTTAGGCTGCTTTAATAGAAGCATCATCGCTAGATCCCAGAAAGTACTAGTTCTTCTCTATTCCGCACCTCTTAGGCTTCATTTTGTTTGTTTGTTTGTTTGTTTGTGGATATATACCACCAAGTTTAATTCAAAGAACAACTCCAGGCAGTGTAAAACTAAAGTTAAAAATAACAAAATAAAAATAACACAATAAACACATAGAACAAACAAATCATAATAGGGAGTCTGGTAGGTGGCAAGTGAGGTGCAGCACTGCCAAAAGCCTCATGGTTGAGCCAGGTCTTCAAATAATTAAGAACATAAGAACATAAGAAGAGCCATGCTGGATCAGGCCAAAGGCCCATCTAGTCCAGCTTCCTTTATCTTACAGTGGCCCCACCAAATGCATATGGGAGCGCACGAGACTAAATATCTGTCCCTTGATACCACTCCCCTTGAAGTACCCTGGTTTTAAACCTGGCGATTACACATCTCCATCATGGTTTGTAACCTGTGATGGACTTTTCCTCCAGGAATCTGTCCAATCCCCTTTTGAAGGCATCCAGGCCAGATGCCATCACCACATCCTGTGGTTCTTAAACATTGCCACAGATGGAGTTAAACTGAAGTCAACTGGCAATTTATTCCAAAGAGCAGGGTCGGCTTGTTACGCAGACACCAAAATGATGCCATAATTTTCAGTGTCTTCTTCCTGGTAGTTAAAGAATCACCTGTGCCTGTAAACAATAGAAGTTAGGTCATTTGCCTTCTACATGCATAGCAAAGAAACATGATTTTAGGCAGAAGGGATGCTCTGATACAGCCCTGTACTGGGAGGAGCTGCTTTGTCCACCTGACCGGGGAGACAGGTTTGACCAGTGGTCATGTGGTCCAGAAGGACCAAGGCCACTCTGGGATTATGGGTCATGTGGTTTGGCTATGGGCCGAGAGCATTTAAGGACTCACCGCTAGGCAAACAGCCTCTTTGATCACCAGCTGTCTGATGCTTCCATGGGAAAAAGGAAAGTGAAACAAATTTAAGAAAGCAATTGTTTTCAGCATGTCAACCATGCTAATAACTTCCTGAAAACTTGAAGCATGCTATTAACAAATATTTCCTAAAGTAAATAATACTCTTTGTAAATATTCTGTCTTCCACACAGAATGAAGCATATTAATGAGTCTCTGTAATAGCAGCCAGCTTTATAAATGAATGTGGAATTCTGCTGGCCTGTTTATTCCAGGACCTGTTAAGAATAAATGTCAGAAAGCAGTTCTCCCTGTTTGTGTACTTGTTGCGTATCGATCGTTCATCTGACAAAATATGCAGAGAATTGATTTCATGAGAAAACTGGCACAATGTAATATGTCCTTAGGCTACAGGCGCTTGTGTGAAAAAGGTATTTTAAATATTATGATATTTATATGGATTGGTTTCAAACAGGGCATATTCAGAGGTAGAAACTTTGCTTTAAAAATTGAAAGGATTGCATTTCCCATAACTTTGCTGGAGAACTGCTGGACAGCTCAGAGGCTACAGAGATGGAGGTTGGGAGTTCTGTTCCCCACAGTGTCTCCGTGACAACGGCTGGACCCAATGATCCACAGGATCCGTACCTGCTCTGCAGTTCTTCTAAGATGATTATTTGGACACAAGGCAACAACAGTAGTTAAGTCATAGTCACTCGATTTGGAGAAGTAATTTGTAATGTTCCTGAGTTTTCCGGGCGGTTTGGACATGTTCTGGAAGTTTTAATTCCTGACGTTTTGCCAGACTCTGTGACTCTGTGGCTGGCATCTTCAGAGGGCAATGAGCTCAGGGAACTAGGAGTTCTCTCTGCACCGTGGGGGACAGAGTGCAGAGAGAACTTCTAGTTTCCTGAGCTCCTTGCCCTCTGAAGATGCCAGCCACAGAGTCTGGCGAAACGTCAAGAAAAAAAACTTCCAGAACACAGCCAAACAGCCCGAAAAACTCACAAAAACTATCAGATATCAGCTGTGAAAGCCTTTGAGAATACATTGTCATGATTCTTTTTAGTAATATGTTGCCATTGTCACGGCACTATTAAAAAACATGAAAATATTCTTCACCTTCCTTCAGGAAATCCCCAGCACATCTTTTCATCCTTAACAGTAAAAATTCCAAACATGGTTATATTAGCAGCATTTACAAATTCAATAATGGCTGCCATTTTGTGACATTGTATTACCTTGTAAACATCAACATAGTTACTGGCAAGCCAATATTAATAGCTTGCTAAATCAGATGGACTTATTTCACAAAACATTGTCTGCCAGGCAAGCTTTACAGTGTGTTCCATATTACTAAGTCTACACAGGAGTAAATCCCACTGAACTGAGCAGGGCTGTGACCTACAACGCCTTATGTGTATTGTGGCATTTGACTTGAAGCCCTCAACAATGACAACTCCTTCTTGCCCTGGAGATTTACCAGTATGTGTTAACTATCCCAGCACACTCCGTTTTCTTTCTTTCTTTCTTTCTTTTTCCTTTTTTTTTTTGAGAAGGAGTAAATATAGTGATTTGCTTTCGGGAGGTGGAAAAGTAGAGCTGGCAAGTGAGAAAGGGAAAAAATGCAAAAACTTTAAAGGCTTCCTGCGGAAAGTTCCTGGTGGTTGTCATCTTCTCTGTTTCTTACTTATTGAACAATGCCTTATTTGTGAAGAGAAGTAGGTGAGGCAGCTGGACAAAATGAGCTATCTTGTGAGTCACTGTCCTTGCCCCTTGTTCAGTCCAGATACTTCTGTCTCTGCCCCCCACTCATGTGAAGTAATAAATAACAGGCAGCCACCCATTTCCATTCCGGTTAAAAATAGGAAATTATAGCTATGGTCATTGCAGGCAAACTACAAAATGAAACAAACAAAACCCTTTGTTCCACCTCATTATTGCAAAACATAAATTGCCATGAAAGTCAAGTATTTCCAAGCTCTGAACATACAAAGGAAGCAGTTTTGTCTTCCTGTTGTGGTGAGCTTGGATCCTATTGTTCAACAGCCATAATTCTATGGTGTTTTGGAACATATTGTAAATAGAGACAGCTGTGAGTAGAGATCTGAAATGTGCCTTCATTTTTCCCTTGACGTGATTGCTTTGATTCCAATCGTTGGGCCTTCATACCCTCCCCCTTGGGTCATTTTCCTGAATCTGTGTTAACTTTTCAGATCCACTGTCAAGCAATTACTTACCTAAGCCTTTCTTGAGATAAAACTGAGTAGAGAAACAAAACGTCAATCATGGACTTCCAAACCCTCCTGTAACAAAACAAATGCTTCTTGCTCTTTATTTGGCTGTTCATCAAATCTTGTTATGTATCAGAACTGACATTCTTGATAATGTCAAAACAGACCTTTGGAAGAAGCAGGGCAGGCTTTTTTTTTATTTACCAGAATACTTGACATCAACATATGGCATTTAGAAGTCAAAATAAAGGAGTTTACTCTGATTTTTACTCACTGAAATAAATAGAGAAAGGAATAATTCAAAGTGGAATGTTATCCATGAAAGTTTTTTATTTGATTGATCCCCCCCAGTGGTCTAATAAAGATACCACCCACTGTTGCTCTAGAAAATGGAAAATCCTTGTCACGGGATTCCCAAAGCTTAATTCTCCATTTTTTTCACCACTGAGACACTTGACCCCATGCAGTATTAAAAATAGGGCTGGAGTGTGAGAAGACCCTTCTCGGTCTGAACATTTGGAGATCAGTAGAGCAGTCCAGTACAGCACAAATCACAGGTTTGACAGCGAAGGAGCTGACAAATCTAAAACCATGCTGGAAACTTTGGAAGGAGAGAGCGGTGAGTGGCTTTTTAAAAGTTCTTTTTCAGTGCATCTTTCTCTCTAGACCCCTTCTCACCCACTCAAAGGAATGGGAAGGAAATAATTTACACAAGCTCCAGAAGAAAAGTACAGTAGTCCCTCGCCACATCACGGTTCATATATTACGGTCCCAGTATATCACAGAGTTTTTCATGAGAGAAGCGAGCTTCCAAAGAGAGGCTTTTAACCCCCTCCTGTCACCTCAGCAAACAGACCTTGGGCTGCTCTTGGCAGCACACTCTTCCAAAGAGTCGCTTTTAACCTCCTTGGCAAACAGACCTTGGGTTCCTCCTAGCAGTGTGTGCCAGCAGGAGCAGCCCCAGATCTGTTTACTGAGGACATCTAGTCCAGTTTCACACCTAGGTGAAAGTTCTACTTGTGCAACCTTTCCCAACACCCATTAAGTATGGGTCATTAGCTATGGCCTTGCTGGTGGAGGTATGAAGTGCTTCTGATTTGTCTGGGGATTGATGATAGGGCCACTCGATGAAAGGTCAGTACTATATATTTATTTTCTTGGAGATGCCATTTTGATTCAAGCATCAAAATGGCTTTGGGGGCCCCTCTGATCGATAATTTTTGTTTAGTGGACTATTTGTTTGACAGATTTGCTTCATTTTAGCACAGCATTAGGCTCATGAATATAAAACACAGGGAACTGCCTTTTATGTGTGTCAGGGCTTTGGTCCAGCTAGACTAAAATGGCAGTTATGATTGGCAAGTTGAGTTTTCCCCCAGCCCTACCTGGATATCTCTGGTATTTCTTGGTGGTCTCCCATCCAAGAGTTACCTAGCCTGACCTTGCTCAGGCCTGACTTTCTTTCCATAATCAGAAGTGATCAGGAGTGTTCAGGGTTGCACGGTGTGTATTTGCCTTTGTCGTTTCATATTTGTGCTATATATACACCATGACTGCACAGTAATAGGCTATTTTGTGGAAGGTGGATTGCCAATAGGACTAAGGTTATTTTCTCCTTGGATTTATCCTCCTTTTAATCCACATTGTGCAGTCCTAATAACAAACAGCAGCAACTGTAGTAACAACAGCAGTTGAAATACATTATATGTCTATTCTGGGAGATGATAACTTATGCCCAGTCTCTTCCAGGTTCAGGTATGTTGCCTCTTCAGTTAAGCCTCTTGCACCTCTCAAAAATTCAAGAGTGTATCTCCAGCATATTCATTTGTTTAGAATGGAGCTATATGTAACATATTAGCACTTCTAACAGCATCAGAATATAGCAGGATGAATTTTCCAATATATGCATGGTCCTTCTTGTTCTTTTGTGTCAAGATCCTGTTTTGTTCTGGTGGGTTTTCTTATGAGGCTGAAGCAGTTAATTTTCCACCCCGCCCGAATGCAAGTGGCGATTTGTTGAAAAAGCTCAGTGCTTGTGTTCTTCCCCACATAACAGATTTACAACATTTAGGCTCCTCGCACCTTTAATGCTGTTGACCTCCTGTTGTGTAAGTGCCCAGTACTATCTTTAAAGGGAAGGCACCTGGATCCTTAAGTTTCATTCTCAGCTTTCCTTTCTATTTAACTTCCAGACAGGGAGAATTACCTTCTGTCTGCTAGAAACCCCTGTTCATATGTCTTTAGATGAGCCCTTAACCAAATGTGCCTGTCTCACATTCTTTACACTGGAGAATCATTTCTGATCACCCTGATTGCAACATAAACCACATCATGGTCAAGCAGATATCTAATTCATCCTTCTCAATTCAGTTTGGAATTAGGTGCAAATCTACATAGTAGGCATACAAACATATGTATTAACCCCCCATAGTTGTTTTTATTAGATAAACACAATTTCAGCAAGGCACCATTCCCAACAGATTAGCGGTGAGAGAGCAGAGTAGTGTTATTTAATCTTTTTTGCAAACTGCCCTTCTCCAAATTATTCTTCCCCACCAACTTCCCTTCCCCTAAGCTACAGATATCCAAATGATAGTCCACACATGCGTTTGGAACTGTACGTTTCTGATAAGAATGAGCTTGCTGAGGGTGGACTAGCACCAAAAAAGGTGTTGCACCAGGCCAGGTAAGATTTAAAGTCCCTCTTCCTCCCATACTTCCAGCAAAATTCATCTCTCCAACCCGAATACAGCTGTCAGAAGTCACATTCATTGTGTTGACTTGATTGCCATTAGCGTTCTGCTCGCTTCTACTACAACTACTGTGGCATTTGATCGCTCTTCATAACTATAATATCTGGAAGCCCAAGAGACCGATGAAAAAGCTTCCTTTGCACAGAACACATAATTAGCTGCACAAACTGTTGGAGTTTTTACAACCTCACAATCTGCCTCTGATAGGTGTGGCTGGGAGGGACTGTTCTGGGCTGAGGTGACTATCTAGCACTACTCAATCATTCCTTTCCACTTCTGATTTCAAAGAGAGCCCTCTTTCCCTCTTTTTAGTCTGTTAGAAGCAGAGTGTGGTTTGTTTGCTGTTGATCTGTTCACAGTTGTAAATAATGAAATGTTTCAGATGTCTCAGAATGAAGATCTTTCTAATTAACTAGCACTTATTGAAACCTTATTGAAAAGTGCTAGTTGATGGCTTATAGCTGACTTTTCCTCTGTCTGTGAAGAAAGAACTCACCTGCACACATAAACTCTGGAGAAAAACAGGCCACAACTTTATTAACTAATAACAGCACAGCTAATATGGCAAGGCATTGGTTTGGATCCCAATATCGATAAGCCCACCATGCAGACATAAGGAAGGAAGGAAGGAAGGAAGGAAGGAATCTTTATTGTCATTGCCCCCTTGCAGGAACAACGAAATTTTTTGGTTGCTATATAAAACTCATTTAAAAACATTTCACATAGATTTAAAAACAGGTACAACACATAATATGACATATAAAATGACTAAAAATATGACATATAAAATAAGCTGACTTCAAAGTCCAGGATTTCCGTTTAAGGCCAATATTGCTCTAAAAAAGAAGCTATTTTTGAGACGGTTTGTTCTTGCCCTCAGTACTCTATATCTCCGTCCTGATGGCAGCAACTCAAAGAGGCAATGACCAGGATGTGATGGATCTCTTAATATATCTAATGCTTTACAATGGCACCTGGTAGTATAAATTTGTTCTGGGGTGGGGAGTGAACAGCCCACAATACTCTCTGCAATTCTTATGATTCTGTGCAACACTGTCTTATCCCGGTGGGTAAGCCACTACATGACCCCAGCACGCACCTTTAATTGTGAGCGAGAGGACCACATTGAAAACTCCACCACATCACGTCCTCCGGCCAGTGTCCCTCCTTTCTGGAAGCTGCCTGGCCGATCCCGGCTTTGCAGCACATCCCGGGCTTACTCCTTTCCTTTTGGCGGTGCCCTCACGTGGCAGCCACCTTTACCGAGTCCCCCTCCATCCTCATCCGCATGCTGGCATCAACGTGGGATCCTGGTTAAGTCAGGGTCCTTTCTTCAATGAGAACGAGGTGGACTATCTGATGAAGTTGTAGCTATTCTCTGTACTTCTACTGCATTGGAAAATGAATTTTACCAGAAATACAAAACTTGGCAACAAATTTTTTCATAATCTTTATTCTCCTGTTTAGACTCCATTTTAAACATTATTTTGGGCACCTTGTTTTGTCACATGGTGAATAATTGATTTTACCAACAGGCCACTTCCTAATCATGTCTCTAATGCTCACCAAAGGAGATTTGAGATTGTGACATTTTAGATTTGACATAAAAAGTTTTGCTTTAGATATATCTGCAACTGTGAATTGCACGAGTTTTTACCATTTTTGTCCCCCAAACTGATTTCTTGTTGTGACTGTTTTGTCTACATATTGGTTGAGAATGAGTATTGCATAGTTTTACCACCAATGACTTTTTGCTTTAAACCATCCGTTCACTACGTGACAACTTCCAACTACTGTGTTTCATGTCAGAGGATGGTACTGTCAAACGCTGGCCAAGGCTGATTTGCAGGCGGAACAGGGCAATCTTGTAGGAACACTCCTTATACAAAATCAGTGGAAAAATAAGCAAATTGTGTAGAAAAATGTTTGGGGAATGAGAGGACAAGGAGATGGAAAAGAGTCAAAATCCAAAGAAAAGCAACAAGGTGTTGAGAGACAAATGACTGAGAAAGCACAAGTATAATGATGATAACTCATGGAAGAAAATAAAGCATTCCCTAAGCAACTGTATGGCAGGAAGGATTTCCCGAAAACTCAAGTAAGGTAAACTAGATCTTTAGTCATTCTGGGTGCATTATGAATTATACATGAAAGATACACATGCCATGGGTCAATGATTGTGGCAGCAGCTAATCTAATAGTTAAAAAACCAGCATCTTCCACTTCCTTCCTTCTTTAAAATATCTGGCAGAAGACAATCTTCATTAAGACCAGGGCAACCAATGAAGCCAAAATATTTATTTTCTAGATATAGCAAGAAATCCTAGGGAGTGAATCCTTCAGTGTACTGAAGCATTCAACTAAAAGCAACTTCAAAGAAACCATGTGATCATCACAGAACTTAGCTTAGCAAAAGCTTGATCTTAGGCCGTGGTCTCACCAAGGTTTTCTGCGCATTTCTGCTGCAGCAAACAGCACAGTAAAATATTGTGTCCTAACCGCGAAGAGAAGTAATTTGGTGCCCCGACCAACCACACCCCTGGAAGCGCACTTTCACCAAAGTATATTAAACCACTGCTAGGGGTTCTTTTAAAAACACTTCATTTAATGATGTGCAGTTCTTTACTACTCTAACGAGGTGCAACCCCAGAAAATATGCAGTAATTAGCTTCGTACCCCATTTCCTGCCACTTCCTGTGGGTCCACGTTGTTATATGCAACAGAGACTTAGAAAATCAACCCAGGGAAAAGGGAAAAGATGTGCAGTAAGCAAGTAGAGATGGGCACAGAGCAGTAAAATACTACTCTGTCGACAGGACACTAACTGCGCATCAAACACCACATGACCGCCCCCCCCCAAAAAAAAATACTACACATCAAATTAAGATGTGCAGAAAACTTTAGTCAGGCTGCGGCCTTATAGACATCCTCTATGCATTCGTCCATTTACTTAGCTATATATCACAGTAGTTTTCACTATCCAAAATGATCTAGATAACTCCTGAAAACCTCAGGCATTTGAATAAAGGAGCGTGTTCACAGATAGACATTGCCTCTGGCCACAACATATACCCTGTGGTGAGCCATGTGCAGGCTCTAAAGCATGTTAATGAGACATGCTAATGAATTTGAAGAGACTAATTATCCATTTTAAGCATTTGAATATAGGGACGGGAGTAGATAATAAACCAGGCAGTCTTAGTACACTGCAGAACAATGTAACAAATGTCACAGGTGGAAAGAGGGAGGTTCTGAGGTGCAGCTGAACTTTTCAAAGACAGATGATGAAAAGCAGACCAGGTTGACGAGGCACCAAATCCTGTCCTCGTCAAGCCACATTCCCAATGTTGTTGCCAAAATACAAGAATTCAGGGGAGGAATTTGGAGGAATTCTTCAGTCACTGATCACATTTTCACTCCCAGGGGTGTCAAGCGACCTGGCTCAGTTTTACTTAACAAAATATTTCATCATTGGCTAGAAGAGACTGTTCACAGATGAACCACACAGGAAGTTTGAATGCACCAATCAATGCTATAGGCAACAATCCAGAAGCAGGTGGTACTGTGCTTACCAAGAGATAACAGGGAAGTCAACAGAAGAGGAGGCTGGGGCTGCCCAGTGGCGACCATGTCTTGTGTAGACAGGGCCAACCCTGCCATTAGATAAAGCAAGGCAATCCGATTTTAAATGTTGTGGGTAGCTGCAGCAGCTCCTTTGTTGTTCTTCCAGAGCAGCCTGTCCTGTTGGGTAACTGAGAGGTACTGTATATGTCAAACAGACTTTTGGAGAATATTATTCCTTGCCAATGAAGCTGCCAGTCCCAGTGGATTTAGTTATCTTTCACCTGTATCAGCAAAAACTCCTGAGCCCAAACAAAGTTTAGGTCAGTGATGACATTAGGCCATATAGTAGTCTGACATTGTCTTCATTCTCCTTCATTCTTCTTTTGACTAAAAAGCACACCAGCCCCACAACCGCTAGACCACTATGTAGTATGATAAATGGACAAACATGTATAGATACAGAACGAAAGAGATGCACAAAAATGCATAAACAGTTCAAATGATGTTAAAACCCACTGAAACAGATTTAATGGGAGCAAGTTTCCAGGTTTTGGGAGCCTCCCTGAATTGCTCCTCTGCCATTTCCTCTAGGATGAATGGTTTCGTCCTAGAGGGGGAAAAGGTGTTTCATCAAGAAATGAAAGCTGTCCTGCCATTTCATTAGATAATGAAGTAATTTGTTACCTAACAAAACAACAAAACAGTGTTTCGTGTTTCATTTTGTGCCCATCTGTTTTATGCATCATTCATTTGTCATAACATGAAGCGGTGATGCTTCAATCAAGGCAGCTTAATGGAATTGTGTGTCTAGAGTATCAGCTCCTAAGGAATGTTTATTTCAAAAGTAATGGCCAAACATTTCCTTTGGTTTGGAAAGCACTTGCTCAAGGGGGCTTGCCAAATGTGAAATGACCATCTCTCGGGCTGAGATTTAACAGTCTTTTATCCAAATGACCTGGCCATCTCTTGAAAGATACAAACTCTGCAGATCTGTCTTCTGAAAAGGCATGGTTAGGGATTTGTTTTACTACCCTTTTCAAAAGAAATACTTCTATGCCATCCAGGGCCAGCCCTAGCATTAGGCAAAAGGATATGGCTACTGTAGACAAGGCATTAGGGATGGGCATGATACAAAAACAATAGTGTTTTGTTTCATTTAGTTTTTTTCCATGCCCATTTCATTTGTTTTATTACTAACGAAATGTTAAAGTAGTTGGATGGCAACTTGGCTTCTTTCCGATTCTAATTAGAAAAAGGCTCCTAGGGGCACCCCCTTTGGAGCTTAATAACTCAGCACCCTTACCCACAAACCTGTCCAAATTTGGAAGGCTTAAAATCAGCCATATAAGCTGATTAGATCAAATTACATATGCTACCGCTTTAAATATTTGGGGGAATAAAGGGTGTCTTTGCTTTGTGTCTTTATTGGTTTTCTTGGGGACATGGTGTTCATCATTGTAGAGAAAGAGCAACATGTGTCTTTCATTTGGCTCCTTTGACAAAATCAGAATGCAATTCAATATGTGCAAGACTGCTGATCTGGACATAACGTTGTCCAGATCAACAATGTGCTTTGTAAACAAGATTCACTGAAGTGTTTTTCTCACATTAAATAAGCTGAATTCCTCACCACCTCCTCACTGTCTTTGCAATGTAACTGACAGATGTTCTTGCCAGCAGTTCAAACACTGATTCAGTCATCTTTCTTCCACCTGTCACCATGCTTTAAAGTAGGTTCTCCACTTTATGACTACATTGCCCAACATATATCAAGTTATATTTGTCTGTTTTGTTTTAAAGGATAACTAACTTGCCATTCTGGAGGGAAGCACCCATGTTCTTATCCTATCTTGAAGATAGCCAACCTGAACAACAAACACATAAGATCTTGAGTTTCAGTTTCCTGGACAGAAAACTGTACTTTTGAATGAAAGTGATGGATGAATTGCACCAGCCACTCTGCACTCATTTATATACTGTATTATACAATGATATGATATTGCTATCCCAACTTTCGTAAAATCCCAAGGTATGAAATAATATTAAAAGAATAAAATGCTATGAGCAATATTAAAATATAAATTTAAAAAAAATATTTTTACTACAGCAAGCAGGGTTAAACACACATATCATAGGGAACCAATTATATTCATTGGACTTTTTCAAATACCCAGATAAACGAAAAAGTCTTAGCCGGGCATCAAAATGCTACTTATGTTAACCCTAGTCTTAGCTCTGGGTAGAAAACATTCCAGAATTGTGAGAGCCATCCTGGAGAACATCACGTCGTCTCCTTCTCCCATTCTACTGCCATATTGAAGAAATGCACAAAGGCATGTTAAACTGAATCAGATCATTGGCCCAACTAGATCTGTATTGACTACACTGAGGGGGAGCAGCTCCTCGTGATTTCAGGACCTGGATCTGGGATCTTTTCTGTATAAGCTTGTTCTTTACCACTACTTTACCAACAGCAAATGTTATGCAACATCAATATTTTGTTCAATCTCTCAATATAACCTGTACAGTGGACCCTTGTATAGCAAATGGTTTGTGTAACATAAAATCTGTACAACATAAAAAATTCTGGAGATAGGGGAAATTTGCTTAACAGAATCGTCTATGGGGCAAATCCATACAACATAAAAATATTTGCGATTAGGGATTACTCTGTTTTCAATGTATTCCTATGGGAAAATTGTATAAAGGAAATTTGCTTAACATAATTTCATTTGGAACAAATTAATTACTTTATACAAGGTACTACTGTATAGTGAATCGTAAGAAATTGAGGCACTTATCTCTTCTAGTGGGTGCTTTTTAATTCATCTGAGTAATTGTAATGAGTCTAGGAAGGGATGTGTAAGGTTTAAGTGGGTGATGAAGTGCTAACAATACATACCTTGATAAATATTAACCTATCCAGCATCTAGCTTGAGAAAATGTCAAAGAGGCGATCAATGTCTGCCTTCTAGTTTCTCTGCAGCAACCATTCCTTGGATGTATACATAATGTATTCTGTACCTTGCCACTTGAAAATACACCATATCAAATTTAGATTTTGTGTCATTTGATGCATTATGTACCACTCTAACTTGCCAAGATGTCTCTGGGGCTTACTCCCAGTATCACTGAATATAAATTGAAACAGTGATTATGCTGAAGCATCTCACGCTGTTAGCAGACATCTGACCTCCATAGGGGACCAAGCTGAAGCCCTGCAGTATATTTCCAAAGGTTTTAACCATGTTTCATTGAATGCTACCTAAAAGCTGCACAGATGTTTTATTTCAGAAGAAAAGGCAGAGACAAATGCCCTACATCATGGACTACTGCACATGAGCAAGGCAAGAGGCCATATCAGGGGATGAAGCCCTGTAAAACCTTATTTCTGAGAATTAATATATTAGGATAGGACAATATCTTTATTGGATTATTTAAAAGAGACAAATAAAGGGAGTGTTTGAGTTCTCCGGATCCATTCATTCCCCCAAAACAAGGTGAAACTCGGGGAAGACAAATAGTTCAAAAAGCCAGACTGCCAGAATCCCATGTCCAAAAGCTTCATCCATAACATATGAATTATCCCATAAGGAGTCACACACAAATGTGCATAAATTAACATTTTTCTCTTTGAAAGAAGTGCCATACAATATGTATAGTTGTCTGCTCTTTCCACTTAAAAATCAATCTTCCTTTTCTAACACTACTCACCCAGTGTGAGTCTCTTTAGAGCAAGGGACCCAAAGAAGTGCAATCATTCCTGGGATTTCAACCCATAGGGCCCAGAGAGCTGGCAACCCCACTTCCCACCTCAGATCATACTCCCCAAATGACTGAAATTTAAATTTATGCAGTTAGTATTGAATGCTGAGTTCCTTTCATTAAATCATACCACATCATGCCAGTTTTTTTGTGTTTTTTTTGGGGGGGGGGAGAACATAGAACAAACAGTAGAGGAAGAGATGTAGCAAGTAACATTAATCTGCTTCTAGAATGAAGTCACAGACGTTAACTTTCAAACTGGTACAGTCTGTCAACATTGAATCTCTGTTACCAATGCCCACTAACCTGTACTTGGCTGGGCTGTCAATATCTTCTATTTTCTTAGGAGAACTTAAGCCCATTAAAACATGCCTCTAGTTTTTTTGTGCCACAAAGTGGGCAACTAGATGTTTACCCATGGCAAATGAGGTCATACTGATACTGTTTTCCTTACATTTTGAGCTGTTCCATAAATTTTAAAATATGCCCTACATTTTAGCTTGTGATAGAGAGTGGGTAGGTATATGTTAGGTATTCTAAACTGAGAACTGTCAAGCTACACTTCATTGCCCTAGGCCAGTCTCAATAAAAAGCAATAGCAGTTAACTTGAAAAATGTTGAAAACAAAAGTGTCTCGGTTCCAAACTTGCTTTTATATGAGTTAAAAAAAACACCCTAGCACTAAGGTTTAATTTTGCTAAATGATGAACTCTGTGAAGCTGTTTGCTGTAAGACACTTACCTCAAAATACTGGAGCTTTTGTGTCACAGTAGTTCAGCCTAAGCTGTGAAGTAATGAAGCAGTTCCCCCATCCCACTAAAAAAGCTTGCACACGAACACACAACACAATGAAACAAGCATACACACCAAGCAAAAAGCAAATAATGACCCTGCTTCATTACGGCTTGGCAGAACAGTAGAAAATGCATAGCTAAAACTGGAACAAGTATTTGCCAGTCCTCCAAACATTCAATAGACTGTGCATGAAAGAAACTCAAGAGACCTTTCTAAATTCTTGCTTTTCACTTTCTGCTTTTGCGCTGGATAAACACTTGATCTTCTTTATAATAAAAGTGTTTTACAGATCTGAGGTTCTGAGGTGAGGTGATTCTAGACAGGCTTCTCTTACCACCTAGCAACAAATTATCTTGCATATATACTCCCCTGTCATACTTAAAACACTCCCTGGGTGGTTTACAATATAATTATACAGACTACACATTGCCGTCACCCCTCCCAGTAAGACAGGTAGTCATTCTACCCACCTTGGACGGATGGAAGGCTGAGTCACCCTCAAGCCAGATGCCTGAGGTTTTGCTGGCATTGAAAGCATGACATGAGTAGGGGTTTGACTTCGGTACTGCCATTTAACCACTGTGCCATGAGGCTCCCTGTGGAGGAAACAGTGGGGCCTTAATGCACAGATTGGGCAGAGGTGGTTACTCTTATATCTTCTCCTGCTCTTTGCATAACTTCTGTGCTAAATGTGAGTGCATCTATGAACTGACAGGTGCTAAATTTAAAAAAAAAGAAGCCTCTTCTTTGAATTCCCACCCCCTCAGCAGTTAGTGGGAAGGCTGTGTAGGGTCACTGTACAACTTATTTTTATCTCAACAGAATTTCTAGGAACCAGCCTCCTTGGGTTGCTTCTAACAAATAAAGAGAACACTATGATTCCAATCTTGGTTGTTTACATGGGGAAGGAGGATGACTCTTTTCCTCCTCTTGAATTTTATTGTTGATGATCATCTTGCTTAAGGACACAGGCAGTCCCTCACAACAGAACAATTCCTGCAAACATTGTTGGCTCCAATGTTCTTGGCAACATTTGGATGTTCAAGTGCAGTGGTTACCAACCTTAGATCATCCAGGAGTTTTTAAACGGCAGCTCCCAGAAGCCTTTCCCACCAGCTAGGCTGCCTGGGGCTTCTGGAAATTACAGTTCAAAACACTTATGTTACACACGGTTAGCAACCACTGTTCTAGTGCAACAGTGGGCAACAAGTAATCCACATGCAGTTCTTACTGTTTATGTCTCATGGTTTTCCTAGGCAATCCCATCACCAGTTGCTCTCCGAAGCAATCTCATCACCAACTTCATTTTCTTCTTTTCTGCCAAATCTGTAAAGAATGCATGCAAGAGGATGCTCTAGCACAGGGGTCCCCAAATGCCGATCCATGCCTCAGAGGGGAGCAAGTTTCCTTCTAAGATGGGTACATATGCTTCTCCATCATCCATAATGGGTTTTTCTCCCACTCAACCCTATCATAACCATTTTTGGGTTGTGATGCAACCGGGGCAGCAATACAAGCACACACACAAGCACAAGCACAAGCACAATACCTGTCCTTGGCAACAAAAAGGTTCAGGACCATTGCTGTAGCACTCCTTCGTAGCACTGAGTGCTTACCTTGATCTCCCCATTGAGAAAATCAGATTCTCGATGTGAGATGTTCCCACCTTTAACTAAATAATTCTTTTTGGCCAGGTGATCTCCTGGTCATTTTCTAATTTGTAAACATTGCCAGTTGCTCATGCTTCTTACGATTTTATCATGTTACGTGAGGCTTTTATACTTGGTTTTTATTAACTGGAAGTTTTGAACAAACAGCCATATTAAAATGTTCTTAAATAAAACAGATACAGAACTTGGTAACTTCTGCAGTGGGGTTTGGACTATATAGTCAACAGCAACTGAGTGGACCATAATCTGGTGGCCATATAGCATGGTATCCTGCTGCATGGGAAGTTGTCAACCCCTGTTCTGGTACCAGGAAAGGGAGAGGATTTGCTAGGCTACTGTGTTCAAAGAAATCTATCTGGTTCCATTTTGTATCCATCCTTAAGGACATTTGCAAGCTGGCTTGCACAAGCAGTGATTATATGTGACTCATCCTTGATGCAAGGGCCGTCAGAATTTCTTCACAACCTTTAGAGGCTTGTGTTGCGTGTCTGTCCATTTAGCACTTCATTGACCTGCTTTTAACATTCTCCTCAGATATAAATAATGACTCTGGTACAAATATTTAATCTTTAAGAGGTCATTAAGATGACTCAGCTGAGGTAGCCAGATCTCATTAGGAATGTTATAACTCTGAAAGATTTCTTATTAAGATGCGAATGAGGGGGAATTATTTGCAGTGTTAAACAAGGATTTGTGTAACTGAAACTCTAGCTCTTCAGTCTCCCAAAGTGAGACCTTGCAGGAACATTTACTCAACTGCTGAACAATCTGGGGGTTTGCTATCCTGGAAGCTGACAAATATTTTTATCCAGAAGGTGAATAGATAGAGGAATATTTTATTTTTCATAATATACACATCACCAAATCCCTAAGTGCATAACAAATAGTTTAGATTCCAGTAACTCTTGATGACTATGTGCAGCTAGATAATATTATTAATTAACCAATTGGTCTAAGCATTTATAAGCCACTTTTCTGCCTCTCGGGTACTCAAAACAATATGGGATCAAAACAACAACACAATTTAAATAGCCAAAAGAAAAAAAAACAGTCCAGACTAAGAGAGTATTAAAATGCATCAGAGGCTCAGCAAAACAGAGCACTTTTTACTGCCTTAGGAGAGGAAGACAAAAACAGGGTTGGGAAAGCTATGACAACCCAAATGCCAAATTTGCTCTCAAAAACTTCATGTGATGTCACTAATGGCCACTATCACAACCAGAAGGAGTGACACCACTGTTAGCACGCAGCCCCCAGTGTGTTTGCCCCCTGTCTCCACATTGTGTTCTTCAAGAACGAGCATATGCTTACACCAATGGAAATTTCCCTTCCTAAGCAACTAGCTATGGCAAAGAGCAGTCAGTCAGGATCATGGAATGAGCAAAAAGTAAAATCCCCTCTTTACCCAGTCATTGTTCAAACCTCAGTGGGCCTCCTCAACTCCAACCGCAGCATCTCCTCTCTAGTAAAGAAAAAAATCTCACAAGGGCTAATCATATGAATAATACTACCATCATTAATCTAGCCTTGTGCATACATGCTCCTGATCAACTGTATGTACAGTATATTGTTCAAGAGGGCCAAAAGTTGAAAGTGTCTATTCCATCTTTTGTACCAGGCATGGCCAAACTTCGGCCCTCCTGATGTTTTGGACCACAACTCCCAGAATTCCAAGCCTGTATTTCCAATGGCAAAGGACTATGGGAGTTGTGGCCCAAAACATCTGGAGGGCCGAAGTTTGGACATGCCTGCTTTATACCATAATGTAAGTAGTAATAATAGAATAGTTGTGTTGAAATAGGCCTACTCATCAAGTCCTACCCCTTGCTGAATGCAGGAATCCAGATCAAATTAGATCTGGCAGATGGCAGTCTAATGTTCTGTTGAATACCCACAGTGTTACAGCCCTCACCTCTTCCTAAGGTAATCAGTTCCATTGTCATATTGCTCCAGCAGCTAGGATTTGTTCTTCTGAAAACATTCATCCCAATTCTCACTTCATATAACTTCCTGTTACACACCCTGCGTTCTGGAATGATTGAGGACATATCTTTCAAGTATATGAAAAGTGCATGTATTTCATGGCACAGTTGGCTCTTCTGGGACAAATGATCTGAGTGAAACATATTTTATGAAAAATTGTAAATACATACTCTCCTTTTCAATCTTATTTCCCCAGATTAGAACTGTACATTTAAAAAAAACAGAGAGGGACACCCCCCACCCCCGACACACACAAATCATTGTGTAATTCATTGCCTCAAAAATTATTTAAGGAGGCAAAAAGAGAGCAGGAATATAGTCTCAAGGTTTGACAGTGAATCATTTCTTGCCTATAGATGGATGTAACATTTTTAAAGCATTGGAGTCTTCAGATATGTTTATTATAAAACCTTGTCCTGTCAAAAATGCTTAGCCACTTGGAACTTGGGCAATTACCGGCCATAAACACAGTGATTTACTGTAATAGCTCACACATTTTTAAGAGCCATGTCTTCCATGTGATGTACCCTGGGGGTGGGGGGACAGCTAATAGAATCCAGGATGGACGGTCTAAAAATTGCCAAACACACTCATTTTAATGTGTTTCAGGCCTTAAAAGGAGAGTTTCCTAAATAAAGTATTTTTGTTTCCAGCTAGCTGTCCTTTTGACACTGTGAAGAAACACATGTGTCTGTTGGAAGGGAGATTCCAGAGGAATAACACTGGTGACTTGATATGCAGAAAAAGTGAGATTACAGATACAATTCATATTCCATCAACCTATTTTCCGTTAAAAATGCTGTTTATCTTTCTGACTTAAACTTCTAGTCTCCACATTGGGACCAGGATAGCTAAAAATCAGATATTTCAAGTAGCCGAGACCCAGAGTGTATTAGCACCACCAGTGAATAGCCCTGATCTAAATAAATCAGAAGTGAACATAAGAAGAGCCCTGGATCAGACAAAGCACCCATCTAGTCCAGCTTCCTGTATGTCACTATGGCCCCATTAGATGCCTCTGGGAACACATGAAACAACTAGATACCTCTGTCCTGATGCCACTCCCCTGTGCCTTGCACTTTGAGGTACCCTTCTTTTAAGCCTGGAGTTAACACATATTCCCATTATGGCTTGTAACCTGCCAGTGTGCAAAATTTTGATCTTGTGAACTGGATTTTTTTGCATACAACTGAACAGATCAAATAGCAAACATGACTGATTTCAGCAACAGATTCTAAAAAGAGGGAAAGCACTGGGTTTAGAGGCCAGGCTCTCTTTGAATTCAGGGGCAGAAGGAAATTTGGGGTTAGTGACTGATAAATTAACAGATCCCTTCCAGGCCTGTGTTCTCCATACTGCATGCAAGGTTGTAAAAACTCCAAAAACTCCATGGGCTGGATTAAACGCAGTGTTGATAGATTCACTGTCCTGGGACTGACTGTCCAGAACGTCAAAAGGGGAATGGGGAAAATATTTATTTGTTTATTTATTTATTTATTTATTTTTACAACTCATATGCCGCCCACTACCCAAAGGTCTCTGGGCGACTTCCAATCAAAGAATCAAAACAGTTAAAAACATCAAACAACAATAAATAATTAAAACAATAATAAAAACCTTATACTAAAATCATCACACTAAAATTGCCATAAGAACCCACAATCTAAATTGTATCAATTAAAAAACTTCTGGAACAGGAAGGTTTTTACCTGGCGCCGAAATGTCATCAGTGTTGGCGCCAGGCGGATCTCACTTGGGAGGGTATTCCATGGCCACAACTTCTTTCTCCTTGAAAAGATTCCCATTTACAACTATATTTTTGGTGCAATATACTGTAAGTAACATTATTTTGCCGTGGGGGCATGGTTTTCTCTATGTGTCAATTCAAACTGAGAGGCAAGTGAATTGGCCATTTATTCTGCAATTTACATCATATTGAGCACAGATGAAATTGAATCAAAATCCAGTTACTACACAACATCAAATTCAATGTTGTGATGCTTGTTGTGGCATAATCTTTCTTCTTCTTCTTCAAGTGCCATGTCCTCATAGAACATTGTCAATCAGTTCCCTGAATTGTTTTCTATCTAAAGCTATTCTAAACAGAGCAGCTGTGTTCACTGCAGACCATTGGCTTAAGTTCTTAAACCAGAATATTCTTCTATACCCCAAGCCACACGGTGTCCAAGATATCTTCAGACTTTGTCTGTATGTCCACATTTTGAATGATTCCAGCTTCCTGTATAATGTGTCTGTAAGGGTCCAAGTTTCAACACCATAGAAAAGTATGTTGAATACATAGGATCAAAATATTCGAGTATGAAGTCTGATAGCTAAATCCCGGTTTGTCAAGACTTTCCTCTTTTTCTGGAAGGAATTTTGAGCTTGCTCAGTTCTGCAATGAATTTCACATGAAGAATCCCAGTTATCTATCTTTGGCAAAGCATCTCAAAGCACCAGAAGGGAAAGTGATTGTTCTTCCTTAATCAATTTCAAAACTTCCATATATATTTCTAGCTTGCTCAGGGCCTGGGGATTTGCCACACTTCGATAGTTTAATGGCATGTTCTACCTCTTCCCTCATGATATCTTCACATGGTCTTTACACCATGGTCAATACTTCTGTTATCCTTAAAGAGGTGTTCTATATATTCCTTCCACTCCTGTAGTTTCTCCTCAGTGCTTGTCAAGGTATTACCATTCTTGCCAATAAGAGATTCACTTCCTCTACAATATTCTTTTTAGTGTGGGGAATAATCTGTTTTACTGCTGTTGTTCTATCCAGTAAACTACCTCACATGCATCACCAAGCAAAAGATGTCTGTGAACTGGAAATGTAGCATAACTGTCCCAATCTGGAAAAAGAAAGTCAGTCCAGCTGACCATAAAAATTACTGGCCTACTCCCCCACATGATGAAAACATTTGAGATGATTGTCCACTGCCATGCTGTATCTGCTATGTTGTTCAATTCACAACAAACGAAGCAAGCTTTGTTAATGGCTGTGGCTTGACTGACACGGTGCACTCTGCCTGTCTTCTGCTAGAAAACCACAAAGAAAAGCAAAAAACGCTGCACGTTGCCTTCATCAATCTTGAAAAAAGCGCTTGATCATTGGCCACACAACATCATCTGGTATGTACTGTATAAACGAAAAGTGCCAGGAGAGCTCGTTAGATGAGTGAAAGTTTTCTACAAGGATCCAACGAGTCACGTCCAGAGCATAACTGGAACATCAAAAGACTTTTGCATTACCATTGACTTCCATGAGGATTTGGTATTCTTGCAGCTGCTTGTCATCACTGTGATTGATGTCACCCATGACCTGCAAAGCCCCCTGCCATCGATGCTCCTCTATACAGATGACATTCATCTCATATTTGACAACAAGGCAGACCTTGAGCAGCAGCTGCAAGCTTAGAGTGACCTCCTTACAATGTATGCCCCCCCGCCTCAACATTAAAAACATGGAGTACATGATGAAGGACCCCGATGAGCCTGGAACAATCCACATGAATGACATCAACTTACCACATGCTCAGATGTTTTGGTATCTGGGTTCGGCTGTCAAGGCTGATGGCAGACCTAGACATGAGACCACAGCATGAATAAACACCACCTGGACAAAACGATGCATGATGGCTGGTGTCCTTTGCAACAAAAAGTTTGGTGATTGACCCAAATTGAGAATATACAGAATGGTTATTCAACCTTTCACACTCCATGGTGCTTAATGCTGGCCAGCAATGAAAGAAACTGGATGTTGCCTTGGTGTTATGGAAACAAAGATGCTGTGTTGGATCAGCTGTAACCACGCCCACAACAATGACATCAGGCAATGGTATGGCATTGCTCCAATTGCCATCAAGATGAGAGAAGCCTGGCTATGATGGTATGGCCACGTCCTGCATGCTGGTGCCAACCAACACGCTAGGGCAGAAGGGCCATCAGTTGGAGGTCAATGGCAAATGACCGAAGGGCCAACCCATGGCAGTGCTGGCTTGATACACTGCACAACAAAATGAAAACCACCCACCTACACCCAGACTAAGCCAGTGCCTGAGAAAAATGGCATCTCTGATCCAGAACAGTGGGCCCTGCCAACACATGGGACAAATGCTAAAGAAGGGGGGTTGTTGTTCTATCTGTGGAGGTGGTTTCATTTTTTTCTGTTCAGCCTGACACTGCTTTTGGTTGCTTTCTGCCCAGTGTGATCACCAGCTCTGATGCAAAGAGCCCCTTACAGGGGGTGTCAACTCAGTACTGGAACAAGAAGGAGCCACCCCCCTCCACCATGTACCAAGAAGGAGGCAAATGGACCATCAATGGGAGCATGATGAGACTGCAACCATTAGGTAATATCTATCCTTAATATTTGATCCAATTGGCTACAGCTAGTGGATTTTTCTAAATTTTATCTCAGGCCCAAATGAAATGCATGGGTCTCCTGCACCAATCCTCCCCTTTCCCTGGCCAAGCAGGGGCCATTAGCCTCGAAGTGTGGCGTGGAGAGTGGGTGTGAATGTGTCTACGTGATTTATGTCACAATGCTTGAAGGACTTGGACAGTAAACGTAACTTCAGATACAGCTTCACAACATCTCTGCTCCAGGCCTCAAGAAACTACCTGGCATTTTTTTCATCTTGTCAAGAACTTTACATCTAAGAACTGACTTCTGGTAATTCCATCTCTTATCATGCTTGAACTTTTGGTACAGCTCTGAAGAAGAGGGTGTTGTCCTCGAAATATTAGCAACTTTTTGTTATTTTACTAATAGCCTTAAGGTATCACCTGGTCTGCTTTTGCTGAGAGCACTTAAGAGAACTAAAAAAGGAGAGACGAATAGTGACAAATTAGCTCTCTGTTAGCAACTTTTGGCAGCTTCCCTTGTTAGACGTCTGTGCAGACTGAACTCTGTGCTGATGCTTGCAAACTCGCATCTGAGCAGCTACAGTGACCCATCTGGGGAAACCCAAATTGAAAAACTGCAAGCACACAACAGATTAAACCACATTTTCCCACAGTGTGTTTGCATCCTTACTGTGACCCTAGTAGTTTTGAGTTTTGTGGGATAATGCCAGCTCCTGATGAGTTTCCATGGCTGAGTAGGGGGTTTGAATCCTGGTTCCTTGAGTTTTTAGTCCAACACTTGATCCACTATGCTGCACTGATTTTTCTCCCTGGACCCCTGCCGATACTGAAATGCAATAATGCCAAAATATCTTCCTTTGGGAAAAGGCTCCCAGTTAATTTTTTTCTAAAATAGCAGTCCTTTTTTAACCCAGAAGAGATGACATCCCTGGACTTTGATTTTGATTTATTTTATCATTTTTAGTTCTAATTTCCCAAGGAGCAACAGGGGGCCATACTGCTGTCTTTGTTGGAATAAGTGATTTGGGGTGAATAAATACAAAACCTGCGGAGGTGTCTGCCAAGTTATTAAAAATGCTTTCAAAAGGCTCCCAAATGTGCTTGGGAACAAGAGTACCGATAATTAGACATGACATCTAAGCAGCTTCCTAAAAACATCAGCCAAAAGTTTATGAACTCTCTTTTACTGTTAGCCAGTTCTCAATCTTCCTTCTTACAAAAGGCTGTCTTCTCTGCTTATAGAGCTTGCTTCAATGAGCAACTGAAATAAAACCCTAATTCCATACATGACTACTCACAGGGAAGTCTCATGAAGAACAAGAAAACCTACTTCTAAGTACAAAGGCTGAGATCAAAGCACTTTCTTTCAAATAAATTCAGAGACCTATTAGAAAAGTGGGCTGAAGTCTGCATTCCTTTGCATATTTAGTTGGCAGAACCTCCCTGAGCAAAATGAAGGTGGCCTTTGTGTAAACAGATAGAATTGACTGAAGCAAAATATTGTTGTATTTTTAATGACGTGAGAGTAGAAATGGGGGTGAATAAAAAGCAAATCATGACATAACAAATATTGCTGAATTGTTAAATAATCATCCTTCCCTATTCACAGTGTCCAGAGACCCCTGATGAATACAAAGTGACAAATGTATTATTATTATTCACCTGAAATAGTCTCAGTAGACTCAATCATTCTTTTATTATTATTATTATTATTATTATTATTATTATTATTATTATTA
>JAHTLZ010003399.1:10062326-10075520 GCA_023846285.1 Phrynocephalus versicolor | reverse complement strand
TATACTATACTATACTATACTATACTATACTATACTATACTATACTATACTATACTATACTATACAGTGGACCCTTGTATAACAAACAGCTTGTATAACACAAAATCTGTACAACATAAAAAATTTCAGAGATAGGGGAAATTTGCTTAACATAATCGCCTATGGGGAGAATCCCTACAGCATAAAAATGGGATTACTCCGTTTTCAATGCATTCCTATGGGAATTTGTATAAAGGAAAATTTGCTTAACATAATTTCATTTGGAACGAATTAATTTCTTTATACAAGGTACCACTGTACTATACTATACTATGCTATGCTATGCTATGCTATAGTATACTATACTATACTATACAGATCTCATTAAACCTGGAAATCTGTTATTGTGCTGGGAACATAATACAGACAGATATTTGTGACTGAGCAAATAAATCCCAAAGACTAGAAACAAAACCTTGCAAGCAAATTTTCAAACTGCACAAAGTATAAAAGATTTCTGCTGTGAGAATGCTTAAGCATTTCCTTTTCTAATCATAAGTTATTTGTGCCATCTAGTTTGGCCATGAAAGCTGACTGACTGCGTCAAAATCTGAGATATTAGCCTGTGGGCAAGAGCTGAATGTTCACAGATGATAAGGTTCCTCTTCTTCCTTTGTCCATTACACAACCATGGTAGATAAATATCTTACTGTTACATTTCATAAATCCTATAGAAAAGAATACAGAGTTCTGAATGATTTGAAGAGAAGGGACAACTCATTTCCTAATACAATACTCCAGAATCTTACAAATAGTCCCAAACAGAGAAATATCATTGAAACAATGGGATTCACATAAGGGTTGACGTACCATTTAACAGTTTATTGAATGGATCTATTTGAGTTGGGACCATCAATCGGATTCTTACATGTGTTGTCAAGGAGCCCTACCTTAATTCAGCAGGGCTTCTTCCAAAGAAAATGTGCATTGCATTGAAGTTTTAATCTGCCAAGTCATGAATCTGAATATAATGATGCTTATCGTATGCTGTGATCTAGCCACATGGCTGTACGTTGTGCCTTTTTAGCATTCTAAAACAGTAAAACTTTTAAATAAAAGAATGAAACTGTTAAATCAAATCCCAGACATTCATAGTAATAGCTTAAATGGTAACCTGCAAGGAACTCAAAAGCATATTACAGAACAAGGATCAGAGGGGGAAGGCTCAAAGATGATTGGAGTTAATACAGTTAAGCCATCTGTTCATTGCTGCAAAGATGTAAACAGGAGGTCTTAGACTCCATCATGCTTCAAGCTGTATTTGCAAGGTATCGTCGTAGTACATTTGTAGTAACTTTCCTGAGCTGAGGGGAATACACAGGTCCATGCTCCAACAACACATTTTCAGTTATAGGCTACTTTCCCTACCCTGAAAACCACTATTTCTTCTATACAGTTTTGGTTTTTAATGGTGTAGAGCTGAAATTGGGTGTGCATGAGTCCAGGCTGGAAGCTGATGGAATCACATCCCATATCACTTGTGAAGCAGCAGACTAGTTTAGGGTGCTCAGAGCAGGTCATGTGACCCACACAGTTATGCCTTCTATGATTATGGGCAACAAAGTAGTAAATATGTATGGCAACATATTTAATAAATGCTGGCCAGAATCCTATAGGCAGTTTATGCTTGTGGAGAGGAAATTGCATAAGTCTTGGTTGGCAATTGCCACATTAGCAAGATACTGGTTGCATTCCTAGATTTTACACACCCAGGGGACGGAGGGGGGGGGACACAACAGCATCATGTTACTAAACAAAAGTTTGCTGCTAAGACTTTCATGATTTCCCCTGTGCAAAGGTAAATAATCAAGAACAAGATGCTTACCACAGCCCTGTATAAAGAATTTGGAGACAAGATCCTTTGGATTTATATGAGTTGGATGCCATTGATTTAACCGTGGCTTCTGCTTGTCACATGATAATGAAGAATTTTCATTCACTCTGAGGGTTAGCAGCATCCCTGGTGAGGTGAAAGCTACCACATGTGTGCTGGTTCCTTGCCCTTCTTGTAAAAGTAGCCAGCGGTTAAGGGAATTATTAAACACTTTCTTGAAGGCAGTCATGATGCCTAATGGAAGCAGTAATAAAACCGTTATTGAAAAACCTCGCCTTGACCACGACTATATTAGATAATTATCCACCAGTCTCCAATATCTCATTTGGTGGCAAAGTCTTGGATCTGACAATGGCTTCTCAACTGCAAGGACTCATGGAATAAATGGATTATCCACATCAGTTTCAATCCAGATTCAGGTTGATTAACTGGATGGGGAAGTGAGTCCCTGTTGATTCTGATGGAGTTCCAGTGGCTTTTGAGACTATTGGCCATGGTATCCTTCTCAACTCTCTCTCTAGACTGGGAATTGGAAACCAAACAAATGGCAGGGGGAGGTAAAAGATTATTCCTTTGCTGCAACAAAGAAAAGAGGTCTGGTATATATACTTAGTTAGATAAATAATAATAATTACACATCCTCATGGTGATTCTGACTTGTGATGACCCTTTCCAGGAAAGGCACACCATTTTGTTTTCAACTGGGATGCATCCACGGGAGGCAACTAGCACCTTATTAATGACAGCAATTTGCCACCAAGACTCATGCAATTTCCTTTATGCACGTATAAATCAACAAGAAGATTCCTGCTGTTATTTATGAATGCAGTCTATGCTGAACATAGTGGTGCTAATTTTATTTTTAAATGGTTCAAGTACAGGGAAATTTATTGTGCAACAGGGTTTCTTGCTGCTGCATTTTCTCTACCTAGCTCTAACAACACAAAGTCCCTCCTAGATACTCTGGAAATTAGAAAGCATCAACAACGGGGGTGGAGCAGTCTTCAACTTAAACCCAGGCCATGTAGACACAGGAGTCGTGTCTGTATGTTATGCAGTGGAGGTTTGTCCAGACAAAGCACAATACATCTAGTTGAAAAGATGGAAACACACAGAGCAGCATTATGTGAGTTGGTGTATAGAAACTAAACCATGAAAAGATAACCTGGAATGGCTTCTGTGGGGAGGTGAGGATGGGGGGAGAGAGAGGTAACATTAGATATCCGCAAGAGAGAAACAACAAGTCGAGAGAGAAAATGAATTTGTTCCAATACACTCGTTATGAGAATAATAGTGATTATTTGTCAGTTTTCAATAAGTGCTTATTCTTATTAGTACAACTCTAATTTTGCATGACAGATTGTGCAGCTAGAGAGAACAAAACCAGATACAGTTTAAAAACACAAAGCCATGTATGGATGCAAGCACAGTGTAGAGGTGTTTTTGCCAATTCCATTGAGGCAATGAGAAATCAGGTGATGGTTTTGAAGGCTTTTAAGCTTCAGTGGACCATATGGCCATCTGTCCTGAAATGTTCTTGTGCTGTGCACAAATCTGACATGCAAACTGCTCTGAAAAGTGCATGGCTGGCTGAGGAATGTACAATGGTCAGTAAAACTATATGCGAAAAAATAAAATAAAACTCTGTATCATTTCTTTCCAGAGAGATCTATCCAGTGGCAGAGGTAATGCTAATGAAGTAGCCATTTTCTGGTAATAAATAATCTAATTATCTTAACATTTCAATTTGTTTCTAATTTTACCTGCATTTCATACAGTATGTACCTGTAATTTTAAATTGCACAATCCTCTAATATGAAGAAAAAAGAAAGATTAATTGATGTCATGGATCGCCATGTCACTGAAATTACACAATTAGTATAAATTGCAATTAGGGTGAAAACATTATTTGTGTTGGTTTCTTTAAGACTATGCTTAGGCATACACCATTTAAGACTAATGATCAATGTGATCATGACAAAGGTATCAGTTTTATTTCAAATATCCATTTAAAGAAACTGAGTCCATTACAAAGGTCTTGGTCAATAAACAGTCAGACAGATAGCTGGATCTGGTAAACTGTAGTTAAAGTAAATAACAGGATTTTGACCTATACTGTATGCTCATGATTAGGAATAAGTCCTATTGGCTTTAAATAAACTTACTTCTAAATACACCTCTTCTGCACTGGATCACAATATCTAGCACTAAGTCTAAAGGAGCTATTTTCTGCAAATATTTTTCAGCTGCTTTGAAAAGACTCTTCCCCTATAGGTAACATTCTGGTAACCGATACAGTAGGACTTATTTGTTGTTTTGTGTTTACACTTTTAAAAATTACATCCGAGTATGAGGTTGGAAATGAACAATGTGACAATTCCAAAAAGTTAGGGGGCATATGGGGAGTGTTCCTGTTTGTGAAAAGTGTAGATTTCATCTTCTTCCTATCCTTTTCCTGCAGATCCACTTTTCAGGTCCCAGAATACCACTTTGCCCCAACAACTACATCTTCAGGGCACAGACTGACAATCTGCATGTCCTTATTGACAGTGTCCTGTCATCTCTGTTTCGCCCCCCCTACATCAGTGGTTCTCAACCTGTGGGTCCCCAGATGTTCCTGGACTGCAACTCCCAGAAGCCTCCACCACTCACTGTACTGGAAGGGTTTTCTGGGAGTTGCAGTCCAGCAGCATCTGGGGACCCACAGGTTGAGAACCACTGACCTACATGATCTCTGGCAGGTGGTATTCAGTTTGGGTGACAGTGGAAAGTGCTGGTTGAAAAGCACAGACTGACCCCTAGTATTGAAATTGTTTGGATTTCAAAATGTCTAACACAGACTAGACATATGTACTTTATGCCCTCTTTTATTTTAACAGATTTTATTTACTATACACTTTTAAAATAAATCAAGGTCGCAGCTTGAAACACTTACCTGGGAGTACCTGGGAGTATGTCCTTCTGAACTCTTATCAGTCTTCCTTCCAAGTTATGTATGGGGCAGTGCTGCAACCATTAATTAATTAGCCCAATCATATATTTCCTTTAAGGTACTGTATGTTCCACTACTTTCACTGGGGTTAGACCGGAGCCAAAAATGTGCTAATTAGTTGAAATGAGCAGCAGTCTTTGAACATTCACTACTAGGTTTCAGCAACCTCAGTATAAAGGGAATAAGAAATAGGGTTCTGCCCGTGCTGTCTTCCAGAACTTTAAAAGTCTTCCTGTTCTGAATTAAATGCCTTTATTTTAATTAACTTGTCTATTTCCAGTATTAAAACGGGGACATGAGTGATGCGTGAGATTCTACTAGAGCAGTTGCACACTAATAAGTACGCCATCTACCAGCTGACTATTGCTATCGTGGAAAAGATCTGCTAGGCACATTTTGAAGTCCAGGGATAAAACAACAGAAGGAGCAGACTGCAACCAAACATTAGGAAAAATGTCCAGATGAGGATTTCTACTGAGCAGTACAACAGGCTTCCCGAAGAGGTAGTCGGCTCCTACTCTTTGGAGAGAATCAATCCATGTGTTTAAGTCATGTCGCTGTATCCTGTATTGTAGAGCCTGCCTGGAGATGAAGGTTTAATTACATGATTTGTTAAGATTCTTTCCAACATTTTATGATTCTGATAATGTATGGATAAAAATATTTAAATATTTGAAATTAGCTTTTTTGAAAATTTCCATAAAAGAGAGTTTTGGCTAATTCATGGACAACACAAAGCTGTGATTTTGTGCCACGTGAAGCCTGGATGAGCCTCGGGATTCTGCTTTTTACTCCCTTCTCCTTTTGTAAGTGAGGCTATAAGGAGCAGGTGGAAAACATTCACTTCCATGTTTAAACTCTATAGATTGTCTTATGTCCTCACAAGGACAAGGTATGGCTCACTTAGACGATGGTTTATTAGAATGTTTATGGGACAACAATACTTGGGATTCAATAAGTCATGGTTTAAACTAACCTCAGTTTCCAGTTAGAATGCAGCAACAAATAATTCCGTCCAATTTCATCCTACAATGTGGCATGGCATGGAGTGCTCACACCACCCCACTTTGAGGGATCAAACATATGTGGCAGGTTTTTATTGTGGTTTTGTTTGCTTTTGTTTTTAATACACTGCTACAGTGGTCCCCTGCCCTTTTGCGGTTCATATACTGTGGTCCTGCTATATCGCGAAACCACGGTATATCAAAAAAGCCCCCCTGGGTTAAGGGGGGAAAGGCCTGTTTCAGGCCTCGCACACTAACCCCCAACCCAGTGCTGTCCCGAATGGGCCTGCGAGGGCCTTCTCAGGCCTTCTGGAGGCCCCAAAAGGGCCTCCCTGCGAACCAGGAGTGACTTCTGGTAAACCAGAAGTGAGTTCCGGATCGCTGAAAAATATTTCTGAGGCCTCCGATAAGTACAAGAGCCCCCAGATAGGCGCCCCAGGGCTGACCTGACCTGCATTCGCATATCACGGATTTTCAATTATTGTGGGTTGGGTCGGGTCCCTAACCCCCGCGATAGGCAGGGGGTGACTGTCTATCTAAACCAAGTCTCTGCCATGCATAGGCTGAAATACTTTGATATCACCCTCCTATTTTTTTCGCAAGGATCTATGGCTAAAAATCTACAAATTAAACATACATTGGAAATGTTTCTATCTATCTATCTATCTATCTATCTATCTATCTATCTATCTATCTATCTATCTATCTATCTATCTATCTATCTATCTATCTAAAATATTTCTACCCCACCATTCTTCTCAAAAGGACCCAAGTCCTTTTTAATCTACTAAGCACTTAGCTGTATAGCATAATACCGTTGGGAGTGAGGCTGGAAAGTTGTTTCACATTGGTATGCCTTTGTGCATTTGTCTGGAAGTTACTGTTTCTTTGATACAATCTGTATTTCCCTACATTTATCTCAGAGGAGAACAAGCGATTTCCTAAACAAGGTGACTGGAAATAAATTCTCCATCTTCAAAGAGGAGGGGACCTTTTATTTCAAGATAATGAGAAGATACAAGTTGACTTATTAAATTATGTGCATTTGGGTTTGTCCTTGAGCTGCTCCACAGACAACAATTTAAAAAAAACTTTTCAGTTTGTTGGAGCTCTTGTCTGACTTACCTAGAGCTCTTAAATCTAAATGATGTGACAGAAATCTCATGAAGAAACATTCATTATTTTGTTGTATCTCCTTTCTTTCTTTTAGTTCCTGGTATACAAAAGTACTAATACTATTTTAGTGCTCGTATTATTAGTACTTCTTTCACCAAACATCTGTAGAAACGTAAAAGCGTGTGCAATTCCTCCTCGCTTCCCAAATGTAATGCTTGGCTTATTCCTCATCTGACAGACTTCGGCCACCCCCTCATGGGGAAGTGTTCAGAGGAATTGAATTCCTGTTCAAAATATTAAAACATCCACCCAGTTTTTCCCCTATTTTTTATGAAGACAGGAGAATCTGAGGGCAGACAACTATTATGAAAAGGAACTGAATTAGGAATAACAATTAAAGACATGACTTTCCATCATGGGAAGCTCTGTAATGCCAACCAAGTGAAGGTCTTTCTTTATTAAAACAAGTTTCCATACTCTGTCTATGCTATACACTTTTTCTATAAGAATATCCTCAAGAGGATACCAATCTATGAGTGCAAGTATAGTTGATCCTTCCCTGGTGGAGCCAGAATTGTAACAGGGAGCCGGAATCATTAGAGAAATTAAGTCTGTAGTCAGTTCCATGAACACTTACTTGGGAATAAGACTGAACACAATGGGAAGGGATTTGCTTCTAAGTAGATCTTGTCTAAGATTGTTCATATTAGAGATTTATGTTAGCAATGGACCTCCCAGTCTCCCTGTCTTCTCCAAACCTACATCAACAGTTTTGAGTCAAACACTGTGCTGCCATACTAATTGTGGACTGATATGAAAGAGGGTCAAATAACCTCTAAACCTGTGCCAGAGATGTAAGCCAATGTGTGCTACAAACTCCTAGAGTATGATCTACCCCAAGAAGGAAAATCTAAAAATTCAAAGGTATGGATTCTGAAATGGGAAGGGCAGAAGGTCTCAAGTCCACACCTCTGACTAGCTTGGAGGCCTGAGTCCCTCTCCCATCCCATGAAAAATTCAGGAATCATCCATCAACTTTTTATGGGCACTAATAATCTATGCAAATGAACCAGTTTATGAATACATCTCCTAAATCACGCATATCCTCTTGCTGTTGACCCACATTAGGTCTACAGCAGTGTCAGCAAACCTATGGCACGGGTCCCTAAGATGGCACTTAGAGGCCTTTCTTTGGGCACCTGACATTGCCTCTTTACAGCCACCTGTATTCAGGTTAAATTGAGGTATTGGGACTTTGCGAAAAATCAGTGGGTTTTGAATCATAGTTTGGGCACTCGGTCTCTAAAAGGTTCGCCATCACTGGTCTAGAGCATTGGCAGCATTTCCAGATAAAACATTTGTGGCCCCAAACACCACACCAATTTTGACATAAGCTAGGTCGGGACATGAATATGAGGTTCTAGCTTTCATACCTATTGGAGTCCACACCTTTTGCTTTTGATGTAGTTCAGGTGGAGGAGAGGAGAAGCCATACAGCAGTATTTGCAGTAACCAAATACTAAAAGGGTTCTATATGTTTTTCATTTGCTTAATATGTGTTATGATTGACCCCATTTTGTACTGTTACAGTAATTATTTTGTCACTGTCTTTATGGAAATCACATGGTAACTGCTTCAGTCAGTATGCTTTAATCATCATTGTCATTATTAATTGTGATTGTCATGTTATCACTATAATTACCATCTTTCTCATCAATTTACTGTTATTATCCACCTGCATGGATCTTTCTTTTCTTTCAGATGGTTGCACAATTAAAATTATGGATATATATGAAATATAAAGCTCAAATAAATTTAGATATTAAAATGATTAAATATTTTTATCATAAGCAGGCTCTCAATTGGTGCCATGGAGACAAAATGCTGTGATTGAGTGGGGTCCCCCAATGTTCTGTACTGGGCCCCCTGCTTGATCTAGAAGTAGGAGTAAATAGCAGGGTAGCCAAATTAGCCAACAACACTAAATTATACAGGGTAGTAAAAACTGAGAGATTGTGAGGAGCTCCAGAGGTATCTGTTGACAGTGGGGGAGTGGGCAAAACACTGGCAAATGAGCTTCAACATTAGTAAGTGCAGAGTGATGCACGTTGGGGCAAAAACCCCAATTACATTTATAAACTGATGGGGTCTGAACTCTCTGCAACAAACCAGGAAAGGGACTTGGTGTCCTGGTGGACAGCTCAATGAAGGTGTCAACTCAGTGTGCCACAGGAGTGAAAAAATCAAACTCAGTGCTAGGGATAATTAGGAAGGGTATAGAAAATAAGTCAGTAAGTGTCATTTTGCCTCTTTATAAATCTATGGTGAGGCCCCATCTGGAGAACTCTGTACAGTTCTGGTCACCATACCTCCGGAAGGAGATTGTGGAAATGGAAAAAGTTGCAGAGGAGGGCAACCAGAATGATTAGGAGACTGGAAAACCTTCCTTACCATCTGAGGCTGCAAAGGCTGGGCCTCTTGACTCGTGAACGGCAGCACCTAAGAAGTGACCTGACTGAAGTTTATAAAATCATACATTGTGTGGATAATGCACAGTAGATCCCGGAAGACTGATTAGAGAGCCTGGAAGATAAAAAGATCCAGCTGATTTTGTTACTTGACAGTAGGTAGTATAATTTAAAAACCAGAATAAAAAATGTGACTTTCCTGGGGAATCGTTTAGAAATTGGTAATGCTCCATTTTGACTTTCTGAAGAAAAGAAAAAAGGAGGAAGACAATAATAATAATAATAGTCTCCTTGTTTCTTTCTTTCTTTCTTCACTTCTCTTGCTTTCCTGTACAAATTTGACAGCTTGTTGTTCTTTTTAGATGCTTTGTATTGTTACTTATGGGATAAAACATGAATTATGTGCATATTCAAGATAAGCTAGTTGTATTTTTATTCATTAATGGAAATTCTATGGACCAGCTTCCTAGCAATCATATGGCAGGCCATAATCAGCCACAATAGAAAAATAACAGAAATAAAATACGTATGAACTGATACAAATAACAACATGGAGAGAACAGCCTTCTCCCATCTGACTTGGCTTTCTTCAGTTCTTCATGGAACCATCTCCATAAACAAATGTATCTGAGAGAGAGAGAGAGAGAGAGAGAGGAGAGAGAGAGAAACAAGCAGGTTTCAAAATCGATAGTTTAGGTTAATTTCCCAAGAGCACAGCCTATGTTGAAATTGCAATAACGGGAGCACTTGATGCTACCTTCTGCAGTCAATAGATCTTTGAGGTACACCACTCCTACTACTCTTTGTTATCTTCCTTGAAGTACTGACCATCACAGGTATCCTAACTTTGGATGCACCATCTCTAAATAACACATTATATTCCAAGATCCTTCAGTGAAGAATTTCGCCTTCCTGAGCTTCCTTTACTATTTATTTCGCCTTGAAAGATCAGCTAAAAGCAGCCGTTACTTTTGTTACTTATTATGTGCCCAATGTATCTTGGCTTGCTGCATTTGGTATGTTTTATGATTTCTTTGCCTTTATTCATCTACCACTGGTTACATCACCAGTGTGACCCAAAGTCCAATGCGATATCAAGGACCATTCCAGTATAATGGTTATCATGTAGCATTGAGTACATTCTAACTTTTGCTGAGCCTTGCCATGGTTTTCTACCTATAGTGAAGCCATTCCCAGTGGGGACATAGGTGCCCTGCCCCCCTGCACATTTAAAGCGAGGGTGAAGATTAGAAACAATACTTCACACACCACCTTGTAAGGTTCATTATGCAATGTATACATTCTGTAAGGGTTCAGTTTATACATTCTGGTTCAACCTATATTTCTTTCATATTGTGCTTATGGCTGTGGGCAAAAAAAGGTTGAGAATGGCCGTTATACAGCATTTAGAAGTCGTTCAGCACTCTGTGATTATGTAGCTTGCCTGTTGCAACACAGAGACACAGCAGGGAAACCAATCCCTGACTTATGGCTCCTTAACCAGGGATCCAGGTCACTGAGTTACAAACTGGGTATGGAGAGTCAGTTCAGTGAATGTGTCAAAACAGGCATGCCATCCACACTGCCAGGACATGGTGTGAGATTCTATGCAAAGGAGACACCTGGCAGTTGCAAAGTCACATGTCTGATTGCACCGTAAAGGGTTGCTTTAATGGGAGCAATCTCTCCTAAAATGACTTTTCTGTATGCCAGGGAATTGCAACAGCCTAGCCCCCAAAAGTAGCTGTCCTACAGCTGGATCAAAAAGGTCCAGTTTGGGAATGAATCAGAATTGAATGAAAGTGCAATTCTCCATATCCTGTATGATTGCCAGGAAATAGATTGCACTGGACCACTCCACAACTAGTCCAAATGGCCACCTGTTTCCCTATGTCCCAGAGCACAATATGATTCTCTGTCAGGGAGCTCAATATTTCAACAATAGGGCCAAGCAGTTGTACTTCTTTGATCTCCTCTCACATACATTTTAGAGCACACAGAAAGACCTTCGGTGGTGGGAATTTGGAGGAAGGGACATTTTTTTGCACAAAAGCAGCATGTTTCTGCTGCTACCAACCCCAAGGCATCCCTGGCATGCCCCTTGCCATCCCATAGGCAATTAAAATAGTTTCCCATGCCTCTCATGGTGCACTGGGTCTCAGATCGCTTTGAAAACAGGGGTTGAAATAACCAGCCAGGCTGTGAAGTTAGCACAGGTTCTTTGGCCCACGTGGTAAACAAGGGGCCATCCCTGATAGCAGCAGAAAGTAAATGTTAGGGGTTTGCTTTCAGAAACTGTTGGACTCAAATCTCACCAGCACCTGTTTGATCCCCCTTCTGAGAAGATTGGTGGTATCTATCTATCTATCTATCATCTATCATGTAGATTTGGGTGAACCGGTGGATATAGTCTATCTGGATTTTCAAAAGGCTTTTGACACAGTCCCTCACCAAAGGCTGCTGAGAAAATTGCACAGTCAGGGGATAAGAGGGCAGGTCCTCTTATGGATTGAGAACTGGTTGAGATCCAGGAAACAAAGAGTAGGTGTCAATGGGAAATTTTCACAATGGAGAGAGGTGAAAAGCGGTGTGCCCCAGGGATCTGTCCTGGGACCGGTGCTTTTCAATCTGTTCATAAATGACCTGGAGACACAGATAAGCAGTGAGGTGGCCAAGTTTGCAGATGACACAAAACTTTTCCGTGTGGTAAAAACCAGAGAAGATTGTGAAGAGCTCCAGAAGGATCTCTCCAAACTGGGGGAATGGGCTACGAAATGGCAAATGCGTTTTAATGTAGCCAAATGTAAAGTAATGCATATTGGGGCAAAAAATCAAAACTTTATCTATCAACTCATGGGCTCTGAGTTATCCGTGACAGATCAGGAAAGAAATCTTGGTGTGTTGGTGGGCAGCTCCATGAAGGTGTCTCCCCAATGTGTGGCAGCGGTGAAGAAGGCGAATTCCATGCTAGGGATGATCAAAAAGAGGATTGAAAATAAAACAGCCCAACATTATAATGCCATTATACAAAACAATAGTAAGGCCGCACCTGGAGTATTGTGTACAAATCTGGTCACCGCATCTCAAAAAAGACATAGTGGAACTGGAAAAGGTGCAGAAGAGAGCGACTAAAATGATTACTGGGCTGGGGCACCTCCCTTATGAGGAAAGGCTAAAACATTTGGGGCTCTTTAGTCTGGAAAAAAGGCGCCCGAGGGGGGATATGATTGAGACATACAAAATAATGCAGGGCATGAGTAAAGTGGATAGAGGGAAGCTCTTCTCCCTCTCACAAAATACCAGAACTAGGGGACATCCACTCAAATTGAGGGCTGGGAGAGTAAGAACAGACAAAAGAAAATATTTTTTCACCCAGCACATTGTTAGTCTATGGAACTCCCTGCCACAGAATGTGGTGATGGCATCTGGCCTGGATGCCTTCGAAAAGGGATTGGACAGATTCCTGGAGGAAAAGTCCATCACGGGTTACAAACCATGATGGAGATGTGTAATTCCCCAGGCTTAAAACCAGGGTACTTCAAGGGCCAGATGCAGGGGAGTGCTATCAGGAGACAGATATCTAGTCTCATGCGCTCCCAAACGCATCTGGTGGGGCCACTGTGAGATACAGGAAGCTGGACTAGATGGGCCTTTGGCCTGATCCAGCATGGCTCTTCTTATGTTCTTATGTTCTTATCTATCTATCTATCTATCTATCTATCTATCTATCTATCTATCTAT
>JAHTLZ010003399.1:10034202-10059556 GCA_023846285.1 Phrynocephalus versicolor | reverse complement strand
TTCTTTCTTTCTTTCTTTCTTTCTTTCTTTCTTTCTTTCTTTCTTTCCTTCCTTCCTTCCTTCCTTCCTTCCTTCCTTCCTTCTTTCCTTCCTTCTTCTGTTTCTGCCTCTGCCAATCTAACAGGGAACTGACAGGGACAAAAATACAGAAAATAATGATACTCTCACATATGGAAGAATTTTTTTAAAAATGTTTAATGATGGGTGGGAGAATTTAGGGCTGTGTTCTACTGGTCCTGAACAGCATACCCCAAGTGTCTACATCACCTAAACACCACCTACTAGAGATGGGCATGAAACAACGTTACGTAACGGAACGACTAACGGAGAATTGTGTAATTTAGGAACGAACCAAACAGAACCAGAACAAATGAGTTCGGTTATGTTCAGTTCGTTCCTCCCAGCAGCGGGTGAGAATTATGAGAGCCCCGTTCTCACCTCCATGCGCGGAGGTGAAGCCACGGCTATCTTAGTCTCCAATCTCCGCAGTGAGGGGGTCACATCCCCGCTGCGGAGATCGGATCGCTGCCAGAGGGGCCTGCGATCTGGACTCCACGTGCGGAAGCCGGATGTCAGCCCTCTCTCGCCGCCCTCCGCCCCACAGCCTGACAGCCTACCAGGCTATCAGGCTCTGGGGCAGAGAAGGAAGGGGCTGCACGATCTGGCCTCTGCGTGTGGAGCCCAGATTGGAGCCCCCTCTCGCCGCCCTCCACCCCACAGCCTGACAGCCCACCGGTGGGCTTTCATGTTCCGGGGCGGAGTCGAGAAGGAAGGGGATGTGATCCAGTCTCCACCGTGCAGAAGATGGATCACAGCTCCCTCCCAACCAGCCTCCACCTTCCCTGCGCCGGATGACAGCACTGGGTGCTGTCATGACCGGCATGGAGAAGGCGGGACTCCCGTTCAGCCCCTCTGCATGCAGAGGACTGAATGGGGGTCCCAAAGGGATCTTCCCTGTGCCGGTCTTGACAGCGTGCAGGGCAGCCGAGTCTCACCTTTGCCCCTCTGTCCTGGGCGCTCTGTCATCCAGCATGGGGAAGGTCCCTTTAAGGTGCCGGCAAGGCGGAGGGCACCGTTGGCTTGAACTTCCACCGCTGGGACTTCCGTTTCCTCGCCGCCGCCGCTGGCCTGACTGGTGGGCGGGGAAGATGTCCCAATGCTGAGGGGAGAAGCCAGCGGGTGGCCCTCTCCCCCCAAAAATTGAAAAACGAAAAATGAAGTGGCCCCCAGGGGCCCAAAAAACGGTAAAGAACCGAAGCGGGGGCCCAGGGGCCGAAGAATGGAAATGAATGCCACTTTGGCGTGTTGTGCCCATCTCTACCACCTACAAACATGTGCTTGATCTTTACAACTTACTTATTGGTTGGGGGAGCCCATTCAAATTGTTTCAGATAGGGAAAGAAGCCACTGCCATCCCTAGCAGCAGGTGAGGGGGAGACACTTTTGGAGCCAAAAAAGGGCTGGACCAACTTGAATGAAACTTTATGGCATGTCTTCAGTAAAAATACATTCAATCTGCCTATTTTATAAGCAGGGCAGATCCTGTGATATTTGACCACGTAATCACGGCTTCAGATGTCCATTCCCAACTTTCCCACAGTGTGCAAAATGAAAGTGGCCATGTAAACTATGGTCTATGTGCCCACAATAAAGTGACATTAGGCTAAAGAGCAACTTTTCAAGAGCCTTAAAGCCCAGCTTCTTCTGGTAGTAGCCACATCTCACAATTCCACTTCCGCTGTGACATTACGATGCTAAGCTTCCTCTGCAGCAACTGCCTGTGAATCAGTTATGTGATGTTTGATGTTGATACATGCAAATAGATAAATATCAGCATATTCAATCAAATAGGAACAAAAAAACCCACAGTTCAATGTACCCCTTGAGAGGGTGGCCACTATGTCCCAAACAGGGAGAAAAGGAAATCAAGAAGCATATCACTCCCTTGCTCAGACTTCAGTGCTGAAGGTCGGGGTGCGAGGCTTCCAACGTTCTTTTCCGTGATTTTTCTGGACTGAATTCCAGTGTTAGGTAACTGGCAGGCTGGCCTGTACAGCCATAAGGCAGTTTGCACGCCCGAAATGTAATCATGTCCACTGTTGTTGTTTGTAGTAGTTGTTGTTGGTGTGGTGGTGGTGGTAGCCATGCTGGTGTTTGTGTGCGGCAGGTGGGGGATGTGGGTGGAGGAGTGGTGTTGTTTTGTTTGCTGATATTTCCCAAAAGCTAGGTATAGGCCTTGGCTGAAATGGCCATAGGCAGCATATCTCAATATAGTTGGCTGCTGATCGCTCATAAAATAATCATGTCCATGGCGCCACACATACTATTAAGGAGTATGTGTCTGAATCCAAAACACAAGCTATTATAGCTCAATCCGTACATTCTGTACATAAGCGTGTAGTGCCATTAGCCCCAATAAGCTAGATTTCTGTTAGCTTTCCAGAACCAGTTTAGAGACAAATCTCCATTTGCCATTCCACATATCTAACTGTGATACAACAGCTCTGTATGCCTGCATCTTTCAAAAGCAGTGGCAGCTTCCCTTGGTCTATTACCATTGTCAGGATCTGGGGGGGGGGGGAGTGGAGCAGGATTTTTGTTTTGTTTTGTTTTTGGTCTTAGTTATAAAGGACACATTACAAGGTTCTGCACAATTCTGTCATTTTGGTGTGATAGATTAATGTGGCTGTCTTCTACAAATTGCTATACCAAGGAACAGATTAATCATGCCATTTTCCTTCAGTGAAAATTGCAAACTTCTAAGGCTACACACTACTTTCTAAGTGAGGAATGTTGATGCAATGTGTAATTTGCTCCTGTCTCATGTATTGCTTCCCTTGCAACAGGTTGCCATAGGTTTCTGCTGGGTGCTAGGCAGGAAAAAAGTTACACATTAAAAACAGCATCCCAATCAGACATCTGACACAAAGCCAGAGGAATATGTGGCCAAAACAGGAAACATAGTCATGAATGAGCAGAGTTTTGAATTTCTGGTAAAATTCTCTTTTGCCTACAGAGGTTCACAGTGGAGGATATCTTCAAGTCCTCCAGAGTCCACCCCTTTTTTATTAATTGGCACTTAATAATATGAGACATTTGTAGGAGAAAGAATAAAAATACTTCTTCACTTGTAGTTGCTTGAAATTACAGGTTTATGTACTCTGCTTTATTTACTGCACATATGCTTAGCAACTAACTGAACAGAAAACAAAACAGCTGCTTGAAAAAGACTAAAGAGAGGGAAAGAAACACTTCGCAGAAAGGCAGGACTCTCTCTGAATTCAAAGGCTAGAAGGAATGATTGGCTAGTGCTGGTTACCATCACATGAATAACCAGGACTTGGTTAACTTAACAGTAGGAAAAAAATGACACAGGGAAGTAGGCTTATTCTTAGTGCATCAGTAGCCCAGAGGTTGGGAGTTTTGTCAATAAATTGATTTTGATTTCACTTGGACCAGGTTCATGTCCTTTTCTGAGCCTCATTATAAACAGCCAGATTGTGTAAAAGCCTTTGAAGTTTTGGCACTCTGCTACAGCGAGTCTGGAAGAAAACGAATGCCTCTCTCTAGTGAGCTACCTATACATTCTTGGCACCGTCATTAAAAGAAAAAGAAAGTCCCCGTTCAAGATATTCTATTTCTTCAAAAGGTGATGCCGAAGAGAAATGGGCTTTCTGTAGCTGCATAATATTCATCACCCTATTGCACTATTTATATTCTAAGTAATTCATGGAGGTGAGTGGAATTTGTGTTCATAAATGGCAAATCTGCTCCGAGAATGAAAACACTCAAGTGTTTGTTTACCACCATCCTCTCCATTTTATTTGAATTGTCATAAATTGCTTTCTTTAACAAATTACATGACCCAGGTTTCACTCATGAGACACTGTCAGTGCTGTTTCTGTGTATCGGGAACAAAATTCTCTATAACTAATCTATGCATGACAAGGGTAAACTGAGATATGTTATTTATCACATATGGTCCATTATGTTTTAACATAGTTCCTCTATTTTTTCCTATTTGTGCTCATGGAAGGTTATTGCAGGAATGTCTGCAGTACATGTTGGGTAGGGGTGGGGCAAGAAGCAGTGAGGCAACTAGAAATAAAACCCAGAAAATGCAGTTAGCAGCAATCATGCTTTCAACTGTTGACTTTCACAAAAAGAGTTACCAACATGACCCTTTGATTTGTCTATTGTTAGAGACTAAGGGTGCAACTAGACAGCTCAATGATCCCAGCCCAGATCAGTCCAAATGATTTGAGGTGTAGCATGTGTTGTCTGTGAAGTAATTTACTAGGCTAGTTACAAGAACTGAAAAACCACTGACAAACTTCAAGATGTAAAAGAAAAAGTCACAGGAATCTTCCCTGGTAGACCTGATAAATTAAGAGCCTTGTAACACTGGTTAAACTATGGTACTGAAGTAAAGACTCTTAATGACCCACTTGGATCCTGGGTTAAGGTAGGCAGGTCCCAGCCACAGGATGTGGTGACAGCATCTGGCCTGGATGCCTTCAAAAAGGGATTGGACAGATTCCTGGAGGAAAGGTCCATCACAGGTTACAAACCACGATGGAGATGTGTAATCTCCAGGCTTAAAACCGGGGTACCTCAAGGGCCAGATGCAGGGGAGTGGTATCAGGGGACAGATATATAGTCTAATGCACTCCCAAACGCATCTGGTGGGGCCACTGTGAGATACAGGAAGCTGGACTAGATGGGTCGTTGGCCTGATCCAGCATGGCTCTTCTTATGTTCTTATATGTTCTTATGTTCTTATGTCACTCATCCTTCCATCCTTCCAAGGTCACTGGCAGGAAGGGGGATAATGTGCAACTTGCTCAATTAAATTGCAAACTGACTAGAAAGTACTTTGCACTATAGGGTGGTATATAAACAGCACAGCTTAAGGGGGCAGTGAAGGTGCACCATGCTTTGTATCATTTTTATTTGAATGTATTATTTATACTCTACCTGTTTACTTATTTTAACGTCATTTTCATTTAAGATATTTTTTCTAAGCAAAGAATATCAGCTTAGGTTATGTGCTTTCAGCACATAACTATATCAGCACATTTCTATATCAGTTCCCTCTTCTGCCTTTTATTATTCAGAAAGAAATTCAATAACAAAGAAATCCAGAAAAAGAAGGGGGGAAAGTAGCATTTCTAATCTCATCCAGAATAAAATGCATAAATAAATAACTCTTCTTAAGCCAGATAGAAACATTTAAAAGACCGAGGAAAGGGGCATGGATATGGTTGGGATTAGGTGGAGTTTAGCAAGCCGTGTTCTAGAGATCACACACTGTTTGGCTACCTCTGCATCGAGGAACCAAACAATCCGTTTCCTCCATACTGACAACTTTTCTTGGAATTATACTCTTAACACAATCGATGATCTCACATTTTGGGCTGCTCTGGAAATGGGCTGGTTTGGCCCATTTTCCAATGACAACATAGCATACAATCAATTATGAGTCAATCCAACCCTTCTCCATGTCTACCTGTACCTTTCTAGATTCCTAGCAGAGGCTGCTGTTTTGTTTTTAGCACAGGTAGTATTGTCCCATTTTAGTCCAGTTTGAGGTATGCATTATTGGCAGTATGAAACCAAAGGGGCACAGATAGTCAGTGATATGTAACTTGGGTGGCAAGATAATGAAGTGACATGTCACTTGCCAATGAATAAGTAAAAATAAAATACGATCCCCATTTTGTGCAGAGGGATAGACTGGAGGGGATGTGGAGCCATGGGGTTTGAGAGGGATGAATGACCTGCAAAGGGTCACGGTGAGGTGCAGTGAGGTTTTCTGTCCCCAAACCACCCATTTATTCCATCACTCAAATGACCCTTTCTAACAACCCTGTTTTGGCCAGTCCAGCACAGAAAAATGTCACTGTCTAGTCACACCCTGAATGTTATGAATGAGAATGCTATCCCACAATAAGTGACGAGAGGCAGGTCATTCCAGGGATCCAGATTCACACTGAGTTACTTAGGAAATCAGACAAGTTGTATTAAACTATTGCTCGCACTGCTCTGATTTCTCGTAAAATCCTCTCTTATCTGCACACCTGACTACAGTTGTCTGGGCTCAGAGAGAAGGCCTGAGAGAGAATAAACAATAGTCATTAATAAAATAGCTAAGAGCCACTTTAGATTCAATACAGGTTGGCATTATGAGATTCTGATGTACAGCTATAGAACCTGAGGGTTTTATTGGCACAGAATCAAGACAGAAGTTTATTGGCCAAGTAGAACAGAAATCACAACAATATCCCATTTGGCCTTCTCATCACGCAGCTTATAAATTGTGTCCCCAACCATCCATTCACCACTATGACATGTTTGTGGCTCAGCTTGCACAAATTTATCAATTGATATGATGCTCACATACATTCCATTGTCTAATAATTTTGTTGTTACATCATTTAACTTTACATGCATCGTTTTCAAGATGAAATGCACTCATAATATCCATTCATACAATATGGTGAACCCCATTTCTCTCTACACAGAGATTATCATGGTGTGTAGAAAAGGATGCTAAGGTGTCAAGTGGCAACAAAATGAATTTCAGAAAAAAATAATTTTGCCAGCCTTCTTCAAAACAATGCAAATATAATGTGAGCTGTTTGCTTATATGTTGAAGTAGCTCACTTATTAAGCCTCTTCACAACACCAAAAGTTGACTCTGGGTGGAGCATTTCCTCATGGCTTGATCTCAGTCTTTTCCCAGCAAACATGTGCACTGGAAACAAACCAAATTAGAGCAAACCCACCAACACCAAAATGGTAAAAGCTCAGGGGCTTTAAAAGGAGTGGTTAAGAACCTGCAGGCGATAGATTGCTTCACTCTAGTGATTGCTCTGTCTGATTCCTGTGAAAAAGAGGTGAACTAACTCATCACCGCAGACCACCAAAGAGTGGGACAAATGCCTGTGTGATCAAGCCCTAAGTTTCTTGTCACAAGCAATGGAGCAGTAATTCAAAATATACTGGTTAATTTGTGGTGCAGTGGTTAAATGCCTGTACCGCAGCTAAAACTGTGTTTACAACCTGGGGTTCAATCCCAGGTAGCCGGCTCATGATTGGCTCAGCCTTCCATGCTTCCAAGGTCAGTAAAATTAGTACTCAGCTTGCTGGGGGGGGGTACTCAGCTTGCTGGGGCGGTATATAAGCAGAACGCTTTGCTTTCTTTTGCTTTTTGTTAATTCAAATTAGAGGAGATTGCGTGGGGCGTATCTTCTTTTGCAGAAGAGTGGGGGAAGAGGGCAAGGTGGAAAGGAAAGGTGTTGCCTTGTTGGTGTATTGCTAATGTATTTCATTGCCTGCCTCCCCCACCAAGCATTTGTCCCAGTATGCCAGGTCAGCTACTTTCATGAACCTGTGGAGGGTTTCTTCTGAAGCAACCCTTAAGCTACGGCTTAGCTCGTAGATACAACAATGAGTTCAGTGCTAGATCACTTCATAAACTGAACAAATAAAGGGGTTTGGTGGGGATAGGGATAATGTCACTAGAGGCTGTGTGGTTCTACAGGGAGACATTTACCTAATTTAACCTCTACTGTGTGTAAACACTTGCAATGCACCTTCTCGGGGTAACTAAACATTGTTTGTGTGAAGAACAACAACAAAACTGGCTTGCAGTGCTGATCTGCAGTGTGGAAAACATCATGTCAGCCTGGGTCAACCTCCTGTCTAGTGACTGCCTTAGCCTTACCTTTTGATAGTATCAATCTATAGAAACTTAAAAGAAGCTTAAAAACATCCTTCTGGAATCTTTTATATCAATAATACAAGTTACCTTTTAGCTGTTCACTTCATAAGAGAACAGCAGAAAATGTCAGAGGTTACACCCTATCCACCTGGAGTAAAAATTAACACTACAACTTTGCCCTCATAAAATTTTGCTTCTCTAGTCATTGTACATGCCTATTATTACTGCACACAAACATTTTGCCTGAGCGGAACAGAAACTAGGGCAAAATCTTCAAGAGCTTTTTTGGTTTGCAGGAGGGAGGGAGAAAGTGCACTGGGGACTTATGGTGACTTGATAAAAAAAAAATTAATTTGCAGATATGCACACCAAGCAGGTATTATGGAGTGAACAACAAGCATATGTAACTTAATCTTACTGCCACATCTGATTATGCTCCAGACATAACTGGCTTAGAGCAAACTATTCTTTGAGCATCTCCTTCCCAACCAAAACAATTGCTTGTGCAGAGCTTTCAGGACGGTTCTATGATTTGAAGGTCAAAGACATTCAAAATTGTTGGAAGAACTCCAGTGCAACAATTTATGCTGCAATCCAGTTACTTAGAAAATAAGTCCTACTGGTTGCAGAGCTTGGGAGTAACACATTGCAAGCAATTACTTCAGTTAGAGGGACAATGAGGCCATAACAAAGTTATGTTCATACAATAATACATTATTGGTACTATTGTTCCTTCAGGGGTTCCTTGTGTACCATGTACAACAACTTTTAATCATTTCTATATTCTTAAAGTACATGGTTTTTTAAAAAAAAATTAAGTGCAATAAGTAACATGTTACCAATGTATCTGTAAATGCAAAATTAAGCTGTTACCTTTGAAAATTAATTGGCAAGAAGTAATTTTGCTTCTGAGTCAAGAGTTATAAGGTTGTGACTTTCCAGTTGTTTTGAGACTCCAGATTGTCATAATCCTTCACCATTTGATGTGCTGGCTAGAGTGCCTGGGAGTTGCAGCCCAAAAAACATCTGGAGAGGCCACAGTTACTCACCCCGACTTTACAACATTGCTGGGAATAGCTGTCATTTAATTCTTCCGGCCACCTTCATTTTACTCTGGCTACAGGCCTGCTGGAATGATGGACAGACAGCTGAAAGAGAAGGACTCCCATGGATGTTCTTTCAAAATAGATGCTGGACTAGCCTGGCTTCCAATCAATGATCTCTCTCTGCTGGGACAATGGACAAGTAAAATCATGTGGACATGAGTCTCCACTGATGATTTTAACCCTCTAAACTTTGGGAAGGGATAGAAATGGTGACAAGGACCCCACAGGAGGAAGAGATCTAGAAGACTCCTTTCCACTCATGGGATGAGGGTGCACATAAACAACATGTAGAGAGAATGTAGAATGCGATTTTCAGATGTGTGTGTAGCACAGGTTTCAATTCTTGAGTTCACATATACAGAAATCTTTTGCTGTCTACTTTTGTGATCTGCATATGCATAGTGCTCTTCATGAAAAGCACCATCATTTAAATCACATATACGGATGCACAAAGGAATCATTTGTATAACTGAGTAAACATACGGTACTTTCTGTGTAGGATATCCTCAGGAACCACTTCAGAAAGTAATCTAACTCAGAAAATTGAGACGAAATATGTAACCCAACCAATTTTATATTACCCTCTCTCAGTCTAAATTGGACAGACAGTCCATAAATATCAGACAAAACTGCAGGAGTAACTAAACTGAACTCATATGCAGGATAAAGCATCTTGATTTCAGCTCCACCTTTATAAAATACTGTATTCTGTAGTAAGTTTGATTAAAACATCTTTTTGAAGGTCATCTAATCTTGCTTTGAAGATTTGAAGAGATTTCCCTTTGGTCTCTCTTCCAAAGGTTAATTACCTTCATTGTTACATGTGTGCCTTTCTTTTAATTTTAATATGCTTGATGTTAAATTCAATTAGAGTTGAATTGACTATTCTCCAGGAATCATTTGTGGTGTGGAAAATGGCTTTCATGGATTCTGTTCTCTGAAAGACACCCTTCCATAACCTTTCTCCTCTCAGTTTGCTCCCACTCCTGGTTCAGATCAGCAGAGCCACCAACACCGTTCAGATTTTTATTCGTTTTAAGGAAGAAGGATACCATTACACTGCATGTCAGACTTAGGAATGTGATTATGCCACAGAGATTTTAAAAATCTAATTCAGAACAGAGGAAATGCACACAAATAACAATTCAAACATTAAGCCATCCGGGATTCAGTTGTGCAAATAAAGCTTAGATAACCTTCCCAAAGCTGTATTATGCAAGAGAAAGGTTGATGCTATAACCAGGGGTAATAATAAACACTACGCTACATATAAAATTGTGTCCCCCATCTCGGTGTACAAATTGCTATGTTAATGCCTCCACAGAGAAGTCGAAAAGAGCTGGTGTCCATGTTGTTCCCTGTGTCATCTCAACTCAAAATCCACCATCTTAGTCTGGTGGACTGAAAATAGCTTTGGTTAGTTGGTATCAGTAATCTCTTTTTTTTCCCCCTGGTTAGTACACAACTTTAGCTAATAATCAAATCACAACACACTCTAGATTCTGTGTAATTGTGCCTTGTAGCTTAAAGATTGGTTTGGCAGAGCTTGGGAAAATTAGATTTTGAACTACAGCTCCCAGAATCTTCTTGTCAACATGGGCAACGGCCAGGCTGCTTGGGAATTCAAGAAGCTGCTATCAGGATGAGGAAATGAAGAAATGATGATACAATGGGCCAAGAAATTTGGATATACAATTGAATTGGCACAATGGCAAAAGTTGTGGATAAAAAAATTATAAGCTTACAACATACGCAGCATACAAAGAAAATCTTTTTAAAATGTTTTATTGGTGGCACATCACACTGATTAAACTATCTAGAATGTACCGCAACACATCGGACAAATGCTGGAAATGCAAAAGGCATGTAGGGTCGTATTACCATCTATGGTGGACATGTGACAGGGCTAGAATTTACTGGGTAAAATCCATACATGGCTGAATCAAATTACAAAACAGAAGTTAGGCCAGAATAATTTTTATTAGGTATGACACCAAATTCAATGACAATACAAAACAACTACTTAGTCCTGCACATAATAACAGCAGCTAAACTTATTTGGGCTCAGTTTTGGAAAAGTGACTTATATCTATCAGAAGAAATGATAATAAATAAAATACTCGACTGTGCAGAAATGGATCGATTAACCTACAGATTAAAAGAGAAAGAGGATTGTAAATTTTTTGAATCCTGGAATGCTTTCTATGAATGCTTATATATAAGAAACGGGATAGTGGAAGAGGAGATACAATTCTGTATAGTTATACAAACGGCTAAAACCTATTAAGCTATCTTGCACTGTATGCAAATATAAATATTGTTAATATATACCTCATTTTTGATGGAAATGAAACTATATCAAAATGGAAAAAAGAAAAAGAAGAAGCTGCCACTCAAAAGACACACTTTCTGTAGCTCTGACTTTTCATTTGTTTTTACCATTGTCACAGTTCTCTTTGCTGTCCTGTAAATATCCTTTTATGAACATGGCTGACAGTTATGTGGGCTCCATTTCAGCTCCAGAATTTTTACTGTCACATACAGAGGTCAAATTGCGTTCACTTTATACTTTTCTACTCAGATGTTTGCTGAAGTACATCATTACTGTTGCGAGCATCTCATATTTTCTCCAGTTACTCTGCAGCCTTGTATTCAGCTACATTTATGTATGCTCTCCTTGTCCAATCAAACTCTATGATCAGCAAAGATCTTGATATTCTTTCACATTTTTGAACAATAATATTGATTGTTTAATCTACAAAAGTGAAAACTCAGTTGTTTACAATTTAAGTTAACCAAATACTTATCTATTTTGTGGACTGGGATTTAAAAATCTATGTACAATGCAACCTTGTATGCATCTAATTAGGAGCCAGTCCCACTGACTTTAATTAAAATTCATAATCTGTTAAGGCTTCCCTTTTCATCTTTCAAAAGTGTGACACATTATGGAAGTGTTAACTCAACCAACAGAGAATAAGACTTCAGAAATTTCTGTTGCATTACCAATTGAGTGGCTTTTATCAACAGCCAAATGTGGAATCACTGTAAAAACACACAAACAAAAATTAACTTTGCTTGATTGAGAACCATTTTCCACAAGAGGTAGGGTGCTTTACGATTAATGGCACTGTGTGCTTTAGAAGTATTTTATTTGGGCTCATCATTAGGGTTTCTATTATTTCCCTCATCCTAATCAATATCAAACTAAGCCTTCTGTAATAACATGGGCCACCCTGTCTGCACCTTCAAAACAGTGGCACCACAAAGGCCTGTAGCTTTATTGTATTCCATAAATTTCCCAGTTATTGGATAGCCTATTGAAAGTATAATTGATAATTTATGTCCATTCATGTAGATTAATAAAGATTTCACAGACATTTATGTTTTGTAGCAGATTATTTGGCAACATGCTTTGGTAGATCATGCATTCTACTTATGCCTTCTGGAATCCTGTTGTTTTGTCATGTTCCACATGTCCGTTTGCTCACAGTTTGTGCACAAACAATGTTTCATGTGCCTGGAAGCATGAAGGCAACAGATTTGCAGAAATAAACGTGTTATATCAGTGTATCCAAGGCAAACACTGGAAAAACAGAATGTCCTTTGTAAGTGTTCACAGACCTGCTTCTGAAATACATGAAATGATGGTAGGATCAGTTCTACCATTGGACAGAATGAGATAGGTACATGGAAGATAGTGGGTTTCATAAAAACTAGAAATTGTCAACCACAAGCATACAAATAATAAAAACCAATTAAAAAACCCAATTCAAACACATAGATCTGTGAAAGTGTCACAAGTGCAGAATGTCCCTAAAGGCCTCTTTGAAGGTCTCTTTTCACACATTTCCTGAAGGTCAAGAAGGAGGGAGCCTGTCATCTAGCAACATATACTGTGTTCCATAATACTGTAGCCATCACAAGGACAGTCTTGTTCCTGGTAATGAATTTCTAGATCTCTTGGGATGACCACCCACAACTGGAAATCCAGTATTGACTGGATAGCCTCAGTAGATGATCATATGGAGAAATATTCCAACATGTAACAAAACCTTAAACCATTAAGGGACCCTTATAGATTAGCGCTAGCACTTGGATTTGGCATGGAGGCAAATAGGAAGCTAATGCATGCATGCCAGGATTGTAGAGATATGGTCACACCTCCAAGCTCTTGATATAAATCTAGTCATTGTATTTTGCACCTGCAGGACCTTCTGAGGAACCTTCAAAAGCAGCCCAACATAGAGACCATTGCGGCAATCAGTCCTAGAGATTACCAACATATAGTCTATTGTGGTTAGGAATTTCTTGTCCACAAAGGGATGGAATTGTGAAATCTTCTGAAGATGGAAAAGGACAGCCTGGCCATGGCAGACACTTCCATGTCCATGGAGAGAGCCAGGTCCAGAACCACACCCAAGTCGTGGACCTAATCTTTTAGGAGGAACTGATTTCACAACAGGCAAATTACCTGCTAACCAGGCAAGCACTACTCCCAACACCATGATCTCTGTCTTGACAGGTTTAATTTCAATATCTTGGCCCCATGGTGTGGCCTAAATCCTGATTGGAATGGATGCAGACTATCAGCATCTTACAAGAACATCTGCTGCCGATCCACCACAAGCTTCTCTATCAGGTTTCCCAAGAACAGAATATTATGTCTTCAGTTATTTGCCTCATCTATCACTAAAATGGATTTATTTATTTATTTTAGAATGGACTGGATTGTTGTTTCTTTCTTTGTAGTGTTGAATCAATAATCTGAGGGGCCCGTTCAAGTGTTACTTCCCTGACAGATTTCAGGAGCCAGGAGGGGCATGGGTCCAACAGAGAGGATGCTGCTTTGCAGCATGCAAGCATCTTATCCATGTCATCAGGCTTTACAAATGGAAATCAATTCAATAACATCAGGAAAGGTAGTGCATTAGATATCCCAGCATGATCTACTGCATCACTGAGTTGAGGTATCTATGGATGGCCTCAATCTTTGAATGAAAGATTGCAGTGAGCGGCAAATTAGTCAGTGGTAGCGATAACCAACTGAGAACCATTAGACGGTCTAGCACTTGTGAGGTCATGGGCAACTCAAAAGCCTGTCATTTGCTGGTATGACACATCACTATTGTTTGTGAGGTAATAAGCTCTCTTGGGGCTTGATCCCACTGACAAAATCCTGCCATTGTACCAGGTTCGCTTTTTAGAAGAAACAATCTAAATTTTAGCAGAGATGTGTGCATATGGGGCACTCTACCAGGGGCACCACATTTTTTGCTCCCCTGTCACAGAACCTGTGCACCTGGACCTAGCCCATGACCATGCCAAGTGGAGGGCCAAAACATGAATAGAAGACCCCACCACCATATGGAATAAATGCGAAGAAGAAGAAGAAGAAGAAGAAGAAGAAGAAGAAGAAGAAGAAGAAGAAGAAGAAGAAGAAGAAGAAGAAGAAGTGTGCTTGTCAAAAATGCCAGCACCCACCCACTCACCTCTTTGCCTGACCAGTTGCCCCCCCCCCGCAGTTGCTACCACCTCCATTCGCTTGCTCACTCACCTCTTTGCCCACCCGAAAGCTCCCTTTGACTCCTGTGCTCCCTCTACCCCCTGTCCTCTCACTCACTCACACCCCCGTCAGGCACCTGTCCTGCACCCTTTGTCATGTCCCTTTGCCTCTCACCCCCGCCCCCGCCCCCGGTGTTGCACACACCTCATAGGAAATTGAGATTGCAGTAGTGGTAGCAGTGGCAGCAGAGAGCCTAAGATAAGAGTGGCAGGGTGAGGATGCACTCACCACCATGAGAATTTTGTTTGTTTGTTTTAATTCAGGCTAAAGACCATGTTGCCAGTTGAATGACATTGCAGTATTTGCTGGACAGTCTTCTCACTGCAGCCAGATTTCTGTCCAAGAGAACTTCCCTCTGGTTGCGCTCTAGCCAATTCTCCCCAGTTGCTGCATAGCTTATAGCTCACCTGTTAACCAGGGTGAAGGACAAGCCCTTGTTTAGGAGTGTTGTTTAGGAGTGATTGGTCAACCACCCAATCAACCAACGAGTACCACCAAAACCCTTGTCCGTAATAGATCTAACTTTAGAATGAGGAAGTAATATGATCTTTTGCTGATTCTTGGATTATCATTATCTTACATTATTTGACATCCTGCCTACAGTCTAAGGTTTCTAGTACATCAAAACACAGTTTTGCTTTTCTTCCTCTGGATCTCTCTGCCATCTTTTCCACTGGAGAAACAGAAGTCTGCTGATTAAACAACTGCCAATACACTAGAGAGGTGCTTATTATGGCACTACAGTTGAAGTGGCTGTAGTGTTTGCATTGCTAATCAGCTTCATCACTGGTTTTGCAGTTTATTTCAATCTGAAGGAAAGCTAGTGTTTAAAAGATTTCATATTTCCTTTAACTGCAGAATTTTTGTAGCCCATTACATTTTGCAAGTTTGAAATATTAAAGCACAATCCTTCAGGTTTCTACATATACATACTGTAAGACCAAAATTCTGGTGCACAGCATAGTTAACTGTGCTAAACTATGACCAATAATCATTGGGAATTTACTGAGAGTCAACTCCTAAATAAGTCCTGCTAATTTAAATAGACTTACCCTAACTACAGCTTGTTATAGTGTAGCAATTCAAATTCAAAGTACAGTAACATCTTGTTTTAAAATCATAATTTGTTCTGGAAACATCCTTGTAAACCAAAACACTCATATATCAAAGCAAATTTCCCCATAAGAAATAATGGAAACTCAGATTATTCTTTTTGGAGTCCCATAGACCACATACTGTACACACAAAATCCCAAAATTCACAAGAGAATGTGGCTAGAAGTCCATGTTCTCACCATGGTTTAGGTACCTGACTGTGGAATCTGCTCTGCTTGGAACTAACTGGATTTTACTTTATTTTAATGCAACAATAATAAATGCAATTAGTAGCCCCATACACACTTCACTAGCTGCGCCAGGACTAGAAATGGTTTGAAAAAACAGAATGTTGAAAGCAAATAAAATAAAATAAATAAAACCCTAACCAGCACTCCCCTTTGAAAACGTTCCTGGCTGATGTAAGGGAGACATCTATTCCTCTCTCCTCCCTCTGCTTTGGAGATGGCCTTAGATGTTCCAGACAATCGCCCACAATCCAGCAGGGGGAGGAAGGGAGGGAGAGCTGCCAATGCAATCATGTGACCTGCTCCAGTGCTTGTATTGCAAGATATTGCTTGTTGATCAAGGCACAATTTAGAAGAAATGTTTGCTTATCTTGCAAGCCACTCCTGAACCAGGTTACTGTTAAACCAAGGCATTATTGTGGGCCCATTTGAATTATTGGAACCTACAAAGGAGCTGACTCATTAAATCCACAATGATTCAATTGCCCTATTATTGTGTGATTCACTAGGCTAAGCAACAGGATTTCGGTCACTGACTATAATCAAGCTTATTCTCTAGTAAATTCATACTGTAATTCAGAACTAGGAAAGTTAGTTTTTATGGACAAGAACTCCCAGATGTTAGCATGGCTGCTGAACAATGTAAGAGTTATATCAAGAGCTGATTCAGCATAAACACAGCTTCCCTTGCAGAATAGTCCTTTGGCCTCTTGTTAAACTACACATGAAACATCTTCTTTTGATCACATAGACTCTGTTCAGTCTGCATCCTTTTAAGCCACTGAAATCGATCTGATTAAATTAAATTGGAAGCCCGTTTTCCAAGCCTCAGGCAAGCGATTCCCATGGAAGCTCCACAGGCAACATGATATTTGCCTTTTGCAGAAAATAAAGAATAAATCATTGGTAGAATAGGCATTTCATGGTGTTGGGCTGTTGGACTGAGGAAACTTGGAAACACTGTAGAAACCTTGTTGTATTTTTCTTTACCAGAAAAGTCAAAGGGAAAAAAGTTCTAACATAGACTGTACTCACAGTGTTCTCCAAAGCCAACTAAAGTAATTCAGATAGGTCTTACCACTTCAGCTTTTTAAAGATATAAGTTTTGCCTTTAGCTAGCTCTGCAAGGCTGAACCTTGGTGTAAAAAAATACAGATTTGTCATATCATAAGAACATAAGAAGAGCCATGCTGGATCAGGCCAAAGGCCCATCTAGTCCAGCTTCCTGTATCTCACAGTGGCCCCGCCAAATGCCTCTGGGAGTGCACGAGACTAGATCTCTGTGTCCTGATATCACCCCTGCATCTGGCCTCTAAAGTACCCTCTTTTTTTAAGCACACCCATATTGCAGCATATACCTATACCCTATAGCAGTGAGGGCAAACCTTTGGCACTCCAGATGTTTTGGACCACAACTCCCAGAATTCCAAGCCTAGATTGCTAATGACAAAGGACTGTGGGAGTTGTGATCCACAACATCTGGAGTGCCGAAGGTTCGCCACCACTGCCCTATAGCATCTGGGAGCTTATATCTGATAGATATTACCCAACTTCTGTTCTGTGCTTCAGCAACAGGAAATCTCATATGTGGGAGCACACAAGACTAGATATCTGTCTGCTGATACCACTCCCCTGCATCTGGCCCCTGAAGTACCTACTCTGGTTTTAAGCCTCTAGATTACACATCTTCATTATGGTTTGTAACCTGTGATAGGCTTTTCCTCCATGACTAAAATTATTACTGTCCAATACCCTTTTGAAAGCATCCAGGCCAGATGACATCACCACATCTTGTGGCAGGGAGTTCCACAGACTAACAACACGCTGCGTTAAAAAATTGTCTGTTCTCACTCTCCCAACCCTCAATTTCAGTCGATGTCCCCTAGTTCTGGTATTTTGTGAGAGGGAGAACAGTGTCCCTCTATCCACTTTACTCATGCCCTGCATTATTTTGTAAGTCTCAATCATATTCCCCCCCCCCCCAGACACCTTTTTCCAATTTAATGAGCCCCAAATGCTGTAGCCTTTCCTCATAAGGGAGGTCTCCCAGCACAGTAATCATTTTAGTCTCTCTCTTCTGCACCTTTTCTAGTTCCACTATGTGTTTTTTGAGATGCGATGACCAGAATTGTACACAATACTCCAGATGTGGCCTTCCTATCGTCTTGTACAATGGCATTATAATGTTGGCTGTTTTATTTTCAATCCCCTTTTTGATAATCCCTCCCTAGCATGGAATTGGCCTTCCTCACCACTAGAGATGGGCACGACTCTGAAAAATTGTTCGTTTTCGTTTTCGTCTAGGGGTCCATTTCGGCTCGTTTTTCGTTTCTTCCCATTTAGCTCCATTAAGTGCTTTCCCAGTAACGAAAAATGAAAATTGGCTCAAAATTAGTCGTTCCGTTTCCGTTTCCGTTCCAGTTCTGAGCCGTTTTTCGTTTTTCGTTTCGTTACGTAACGGAAACGAAAAATGAAAACGAAAACGAAAATACCGCTAAGTCGTGCCCATCTCTACTCACCACTGCCACACACTGGGTAGACACCTTCATTGAGCTGTCCACCAGCACACCAAGATCTCTTTCCTGATCCGTCGTGCTTTACTAAAACGGATCTATCAGTTCATGGGCTGGATTAAAGGGCCTCAAAATCCTTTGTCCCAGGCTATTGTCAGTAGGCTATCTGCATCCCATTCCTGAGATTCAAATATATACCATGAGGCCAGGAAGGTTGATCCTTGTGATGTCACGGACAGAGGGTAGGTAAAGGTTCTGAACATACTTCCAGGATGGTGACTGTGGAAGTGGTATAAAGGAATCCATTTAAAGGAGCAAAGAATGTGGATAGATGATGGTTTATCAAGTAATTTGGCAACTTACTGTGATGGTGGGGAGGAAGATGATTTGGGGCAACCATGAGGAAAATGTGCCTTTAGGCCAACTGGGAAACCCATGGAGATGGGCACATAGGTTTAAAAAAGCTCACCTCATACACATACACAAATAAAACCTTTATCCTCTCCAGTGCCACTCTCTTTATAATTTGTTTCCTTGCTTGAACAAAGAAGAATAGTGATTTCAGGAGATTCCCTATAGTGCCCTGAAACTTGTAAACATAACAATGTGCAAAAAAACCTATGCTATGACCTATCAATGTACCATTGACCAACTCTCAGAAGCATTAACTAGGCCTGGTTCAAGATTTTTGACCATCTGTGGCACAGCAGCAAATGCAGGAGGGGACACACACACACACACACACACACACACACACAGCACTTACTTCAAGATGTTTATTATCCCAAGAGATCTATGGTGTTCGGGGCATGTAAAAAAGTTGACTGACACAATTTCCTGTTTGTGGCAGTCAAAATACAATAGCAAGAACTAAATAACTAATCTGTGGTCTTTTTGTGACAACCAAACTCTGCTGTCTGAGGCGGCTGCCTTGCCCTCTTTAACAGCAGGGTCAACCCAAAGGAACATCTACTACCTGGCAGCTGCTAGGATTCATTCATTTATTTACAAAGAATACAGAAACTAGGTAGACCTTGGTTTAATCCAATGTTTATACAAGAGTGTGCATGATTATGTGGCAAGTGTTACAAGGAAAGAGAAGAAAAACTATTAATGTTCCTTTTAGGAGCACAGTAAGTGCTACATAAACACATCAGCTGTTAGTCTACAATAAAGGAAGGAGAAACAGTTTTAGAAAGTTAATCCTTTATTAATAAAGTTGCAGTCATGACAGAAAAAACCTCAAGCCCAATTGTAATTACCGTAAATAAATGCATGCCTTTGGAGGTACATGGGAGAGGAACAGCAATATGTCCACTCCTTAGAGAATTAGGAAAGAAAGGAAATAAGACTGATAAGCAGACCCTGAGAACTCCAGTCTTACAAAAGATGCAGGAAGCAGAGTTGACAGAGTCAAAAGGACAGACAGCCTCTCTCACTCTCCTACTCCCAAATGCCCTTCATAGTTATCTGGCTGGATCGGTGCTAAGAGGTGATGCTTGGAGGATGCCAGGCCAATTAAAAGACCACTTTATACAGATTAGCTTTGCTTTAGCTGTCAACTGTTCCTCAGTATGTCTGTGAAGATTCCTCAGTATACACTCTTGCTTACTAAATGTATCACGACTCGAGTGAAGTATGGGAATCCTCTGTGTGCATCTAGTCTCAAAACTTGGAGTAATGTGCTGTGATGCAAGACATCAGTTGTCTTGATGCAACTGCATCAGTTGTTGACGAAAGACAATTTGTTGACGAAAGACAATTTCTTTCTTTTTTAAAGTCTTCCCAACTCTTCCTCCTGATGTACAATGCCAAATAGCCTTTGTATCAAATAAATGCTATATATCTCTCCAGAGGACACCATCCTGCTCCTCAGCTATACTGGAAGTACCAGTACCAGATGGTAATGAAGATGTGAGCCTCCCACTACAGCTAAACTCTCAAGACAGGCAGCATTACAACCAATGGGTTCTGGTGGTGCCACCCATCCCATAGGGTCAGGGGGGGGGGGGGGGAAGGATGCAAGCAGGTAATATGTTATTCTTTGTATGCCTCCCTTAACAATATGTTAACTGCAATGTCTCTTTAATTTACATAAAGTTCTATTTATTTTGTCATTGACCTCTAGAAACTACAGTGAACATCTGTCAGCCACTCTTCTTATTTTTAAGACCACCCAATTCCATATCCTATGCACTTCTTCCGAAGTATATATAAGTGTGTGTGTGTGTGTGTGTGTGTGTGTGATAGATAGATAGATAGATAGATAGATAGATAGATATTCTGTATGTATGTTATAGAGGAAAAAATCACACTAACATTTGTATCAATTTTAACACATTTACTTATGTCATTTTATACAACATAAATATGCATCTGTTAGTATAAAAAGGTCCTTGATCTACTTACTTAGTTGAAAAATACATTCTTGCTCAGCATATGTGTTAGCAACAGAATTTTAAAAAATATCAATGTCAAAAGCAACATCACTGTCATCAAAACATATTTTTCCGCCTCTCGGTCCTTGTGCACTTATCAAGCTGTGCTAGCCGGTCTCTGAAATGTCTGGGCTCAGTGAAATGTTTCAAAAGCTTTCGAATACGGGGGTTTTAAAATCCACAGAGAATAAGGGATGTATTATAAAGCATTCAGCCAAGCTTTAGGATTCACAGCACATGTTGAGACACCTGTTGCTCATCATAGCTGGAAATCTGAATAGCACTTTAGTGAGCAGCAGAATAAGATGAACTGACAAAGCAAATCTCATATGGACCAAATAATGGCACTAATTCATTATTCCTCCATATAATTTTTTTAAAAGGAGAAAAAACGCTCCCAATTTTTCCATAAACAGATGAGTTTTAGAAAGCATTTTGATTACATGCATGTCCCAGCACTAAAGTTATGGAGAGAATTTGGGCAGGCAGTGCAATATGACCGTATAGTGTGAAGCTCGTCAGTAAGGATGATATATCATTTGATATAAATCCTGGCTCAATAACTGGCACTAAAATTAGCTTACTGTGGGCTTTTTTAAAAAATTAAAAATGCTTGCATATGAGCTGAATGATTGGGCCATAAACATAGGCAAAAATAAAACACAGTAGAACAGATGTGCAGAAAGTAAATATACTGTACTGATTTTCAAGAGAGGGTTGAAGATTTGCTTTTGCAGTTCTTTATTCTATCTCCTTGGAATGAAAATAAGAATATAAAGAGCACAGGAAGACCTGAGGGCTCAGTACTCAGTAGCCAACCAAAGAGCCCTGGGAACCAGAACATCCTGTACCTTGCTGGGAGTTGGAATCTATGGTCCTTGAAGTCTCTTCCAACTGTCCATTTCTAAGGTTCTATGCGCACTACTCTGCCCTGCCATCTCTCCTTCCACAGTAACAGATACACAAAGGCATGTTTCCTTCCATCTTGTCGGCAATAGGTGCAATGCCGTATTTTGCTATGATGTCATCATTACCCACCATCTCATGTGAGGCCAGAGGTCCATCACAGCATCTTCATCTCCATGACACCAAGGTGATGTTCAGTTTCTTTAATTGCTGGCCAGCACTCTGCACTTTGATGTCATCTTGTGACTCAGGCTCCTTTCGGCTCTGATCATGGAATCGAGGTATTTGAAGGTCTCAGTTCTTGGTACGTCAGTGCCATCAGTTATTACACCTAACCTGTCATTAGAGCTAAAATCATATTAGCATTCCACAAATGTGATTCAGACAAACTTTCATGGCAGAGAACTCAGAATATAAACCTGAAGCAATGTTTAGTTCCTGAACACCAAACGCAAGGCCAAGGAAGCTAATGTGGAGGTTGGAGAAAGTGAGTGAGGTTCCTGTTGTGTCACTTTCAGCAGGTAAGGAATTCCCATTTCTTTTCGGTAATGCATGACTCAGCTGCAATGTCTCACACACAATAGACTGCCTCAGTCCCATCCCTTGATCTATACAGTGGTACCTCGACTTCGAATCCGTTCCAAATGCATGCTCTTAAGCCGAACTACTCTTAAGTCGGGGTACCTATCTAAAAAGTTTAAAAAATAAGTTAAAAAATCAAAAATGGAAAAAAATATTTGTAAGTCGAGCTGACCATATCTAAAATTTGTAAGGCAGCAGTTTAAATGCCAACAGTTTTCCATTCTTAAGTCGAATTGCTCTTAAGTCGAGCTGCTCTTAAGTCGGGGTACCGCTGTAATATGATTGTACCTCTAGTGATGGGCTATCTTTAATGTATAGTTTGTCCCTAAAGACAAACATAGCTGCAAAAGATTTGCATAAGCTTTGAGAAAGCTATACAGAATGGAAGAGCTAAACAGCATCCTTTGAAAGGAATTCCCTTGGATATGGAAAGATGTATTACATACACATGGACATAGAGAATCAGTAATATATCATTCCCTATTTTATCACCTGTTCCTACATATGTGTGCAGCATGGCTAGGCGATATCAATAACATCCTGTATTTTCTTATTTAAAGATTCACATTAAAAAGAATGAAACAATCTTGCTTTTTTTGAAATTTCCCTCAATTTAAAGTAAATAAAGGCAAGATGGGGGAGGGGAGCTGAAATAACAAAATAAGCACTTAATTCAGTCCTTCATCATTTGGAGAGCGCAAAGACAAATCAGACACAAGACAAATCTAAATTACTCTACTGTTCACAATGGAAAACACTGGAAATACAAACCTGTTGGTTTTCAATGTATGTTCGAAGGCTTTCACAGCCGATATCTGATAGTTGCTGTGAGTTTTCTGTGCTATTTGGCCGTGTTCTGGAAGTTTTTCTTCCAGATGTTTTGCCAGACTCTGCCTGGCATCTTCAGAGGGCAAGAAGCTCAGGGAACTAGAAGTTCTCTCTGTGCTCTGGGATATATCAGTTCACACCTGACCTAAAGATAAAGGACTCTAAGAAGGGACAACTGAGGTAATGAAGTTACCCATCCACAATGAGAATCAGTGGGGCAGGAGACTATATTAAAAGCTAAAATTTATTTTTATAATTTAATTCTGATTAAACTATGAAAATAATTTCCAATTTTGTACTTGTACATATAAATTAGCATGTGGAATCTTATGCAAATCAGTATCCCTTTCTGTCTTCCTTTGGAGTCTCCATGTCCTCTTTTTTGGTGTTGGGTAAGTGACTGCCCTAATTCTGACATTGGAATATAGTTGAAGAAACTATTTGGCATCAGCCTACATTGCTAGTGGTCCAGTTAGGTGATTTGGCCCTAATAGTCCTATCAGGAGTGACGGATCAGGAAAGAGATCTTGGTGTGTTGGTGGACAGCTCCATGAAGGTGTCTCCCCAATGTGTGGCAGTGGTGAAGAAGGCCAACTCCATGCTAGGGATTATCAAAAAGGGGATTGAAAATAAAACAGCCAACATTATAATGCCATTATACAAAGCAATAGTAAGGCCCCACCTGGAGTATTGTGTACAATTCTGGTCACCGCATCTCAAGAAAGACATAGTGGAACTGGAAAGGGTGAAGAAGAGAGCGACTAAAATGATTACCAGGCTGGGGCACCTCCCTTATGAAGAAAGGCTAAAACATTTGGGCCTCTTTAGTCTGGAAAAAAGGCGCTTGAGGGGAGATATGATTGAGACATACAAAATATTGCAGGGTATGAGTAAAGTGGATAGAGGGAAGCTCTTCTCTCTCTCCCAAAATACCAGAACTAGGGGACATACACTCAAATTGAGGGCTGGGAGAGTAAGAACTGACAAAAGAAAATATTTTTTCACCGAGCGCGTTGTAAGTCTATGGAACTCCCTGCCACAGGATGTGGTGATGGCATCTGGCCTGGATGCCTTCAAAAGGGAATTGGACAGATTCCTGGAGGAAAAGTCCATCACAGGTTACAAACCATGATGGAGATGTGTAGTCTCCAGGCTTTAAACCGGTGTACTTCAAGGGCCAGATGCAGGGGAGTGGTATCAGGAGACAGATATCTAGTCTCATGCACTCCCCAACGCATCTGGTGGGGCTGCTGTGAGATACAGGAAGCTGGACTAGATGGGCCTTTGGCCTGATCCAGCATGGCTCTTCTTATGTTCTTATGTTCTTATGTTCTTATGTAGGAGTCTTTCTGTTTAGATTGCAATTCAGATTATTTCACTTCAAAGTGTGATTAGTCACCTGTAGCAAATGTAGATCTCATCTCCTGATTTGCAATGTATAGCCCTAGACTTTTCCTCCAAAATCCTGCCCCCCAAGCGCTCCTGAATACCTCAGAAAGATAAGTTATAGGTTCTCCTGGGGGAAAGCTCAGTTCCGAATTCCAACTTGTGTACATCTTTTGTTCTTTCATTTGGAGCATATCCTGATTCTAATGTAACTTGGACTTGCCCACATTTTAAAGACATGGCATTTTAACATAATTTTTCCCCTACGCCAGCATTCACTGTCTCCTTTTCTCCCGCTAGTCAAAGCAGAAATGATTGTAAGCCTTCACTGCTCTTTGGTTTCAGATATTTGTTGTGACAGAAATGTCTGGAAACAAAAGGCAGGGGGGCAGAGGAGTGGGGGAAAGGGAAATAAATTCTATTTCCAGACATGGGGGAGGGAGCAAGGTCCATATTAAAACAAAATTTAGTGTGCTATGTGAAAAACGCTCCTTGTCTTTTTTTAGAATGGCACAGGAGGAGACAATAAATCCAGAAAATATAGAACATTATAGCTGCGAGTGGAGACTTTTTGTTGGCAACAAATGGTAATAGAAACCAAATTTAACACATAAGAAATAAAACACAACAATATTCAGAATCACAATGTAGTTATAGCTTGGTATCAAGATTTCTCTTCACCGGGAAGCAGCCACTTAACAGCCAGGGCAAGCTTTGGGATAAATAGTGCCCTGGTCAAGAATTCCCACTGGCATCCACCTCTCATCAGTTTTGCATTGTTGCCAGACTTTCCTTACAGAGTTTATCAGTAACAAAAAGGAACTGGCACATCCACCCAAGCCATAGGCAAGGAGAGACCTTAGTCCCCAGGTGTAAAAATTGTAGTGTTTCCTTATAATAATAATAATAATAATAAGAAGAAGAAGAAGAAGAAGAAGAAGAAGAAGAAGAAGAAGAAGAA
>JAHTLZ010003399.1:10002758-10032885 GCA_023846285.1 Phrynocephalus versicolor | reverse complement strand
TCATTCATAAAATTACCATATCTCAGGTTTTTGTATTGATGAGCTACAAAATTCTGAAACTAAATATTAAAATGAAATTGTCACTGTTATCAAAGCCACACATCTATTATATCTCATGTTTTGCACTGAAGGGCAAACACATGAAAAGGCAGCCAGGGAAATGGGTAATATTATTTACAGCACAGGATTACAGTTAGCACAGTCAATTAAAGTAACAGGATTCTTCAACCAATACTATCCGATGCATGTTACCTAAGAAGTATGTGGGACTTGAGTCCAATGGGACTTACTTCCACATAAATGGATGGAAGATTTCAATGTGACTTCAACATAGCTGTGGTGGTAGACAAGTGTAACTGTCATGCAAAACCTGCCTATTCCATTATGTGAAACTGCTTAGCATAACGATACTTTTTGTGCAGTAACAAAACAAAATTTTCATCACTTTCATTGAAAGGAGACTACATTTGTACTAGTGAAGTCTAGAGTGGGTTTCTCTAGAGTGAGTAATCCTGTTTTCCCATTCTATGACATTGATTTCATGCATTTATTTTTGAATTTCTATCCCCCCCCCCCACAATTCCACAAACACGGCACTAATTGGGTGGCTTTTATGGCCAAAAATAATAATAATAGCAGAGCAACTACTCTAATCATTTTCATATTTGTTAATTATAACAAACATTTCCTTTGCATTTTCTTTGTACTTTTTCAGCAACCGAAAACATTTGATTTGTCAGTCATAACGGACAAAATGTTTTAAACCGCAATTGTTCTTGGAAGCAGAATGATAGTGTGTGTTTACACAGCCGACTATTTTCTGCAGTAATATGCTGTCACCAAAAATGTTTGACCATCCCTAATGTGATACTACAACCTATTGGTCTTGATTAATTTCTGATTAAGATTTTCCTGCATAGCCAGACATTTCAGAGTTTCTCTCTTTTTATATATATATATGCATCTGTTTTATTGTGCTTCACAGTATAACCATGCAATCCCAATATGATCAGCTACTATGGAATTGAAGGACTTGTCTGGAAGGTTCTCACCTGTTGATATCTACGTGGTGGCTATAACAATAAATGCACATTATTTGAAGAACACACCCATTGCTCCATTTATGCTGCACTTGATAGGCTTTGCAATGACAGCAAGTATATCTTCACTATTCTCAACTATGGAGGGTGTCTCACATAGAATCACAGAATAATTGAGCTGGAAGGGCCTATAAGGCCATCCGTTTCCACTACCTTCTCTGTGCAGGAATACAGATCAAAGCAGATCTGACAGATGGTTGTCCACTTATTCTTGATTGCCTCCAGTACTGAAACATTCATCACCTCCCAAGGGAATTGGTTCCATTATTGTACTCTCTAACAGTTAAGAAGTTTTGTCCTGATGTTCAGCCAAAATCTGGTTTCCTCTAACTTGAGGCCATTGTTCCATGTCCTGCATTCTGGAATGACTGAGAACATTTTTTTGTAATTGTCGATTGCCCCAATATACCTTGGAGGAAAATAGACAAGTGGTGTGGCCTTGGGACACACTCGGAAGGTGGGAATTAAAAATTACCTCTGAATTCCCCACCCACAAGAAATCCTGTAAAAGACCAGGTGGTTTCAGGGCAGGAAGTAGCATGGATTTAAAAATACAAACCAATTAATAATTGGCACTTCATTTAATACTAGTGATCACACATATTGGAACCGAATCAAAACTGAGCAATCCTACCCACACTAAACAAAGAAACAGAAAACTGTAGCCCCTGCCAGCGATCTGAAAAACCACAGGTAGGAATGGATAAAGTCAGGCTGGTTCACAATTACCAGAATGCTGTGTGGCTGCCAAAAAAAAAAAAAAAGAGCAAACCAGCCCACTCCCAAAGCAATCCAAACTACAAATAAAGCACCATTTGATCATGCTAGAGATGGGCATGAAATGAAAATACAGTGTTTTGTTTTGTTTCATTTGAGTCCTCCTTTTGTTCTGTTTCATTAATAACAGATACTTTAAAAGAATTTTCATCATGAAATGAAACAATTCGTAAGGCTATAAATAATGGGGAGCTCTCCTATTTTTAATTTAACAGGGAGCCCATTGCCCTAAATCAAAAACCCTTCTTAAACCTTCTAATCAATTTGCTTTCAAACAAGGAACTCTATGTAAACAAGCAGAAAACCTAAGGGCTAGCTGCTGCATGGAGAGATGGGAGAGATAAGCTCAACAGCTGATCTGCCTGGGGAGGAAGGAAAATATTAAAAAAAAATAACCTTCATGGCCACAGTCCTCCTTAATCAGGAAAGTTAGGAAAACTTTAAATCAGCTTGCAGATACAGGGACAGCCAATACAGAAAAGGGAACGAAGAGTTCAGCTGATGGCTAGCTGCAGGCAGGCAGATCAAGATCAGAGATAAGTAACAGCTGAGGCATGGGAGGGGAGGAAGGAAAGCAAATCAATCAGTTTAAAAATAAAACTCTATTTTCAAGACAGCTGGATCAAGAGGCTTCTCGCCACAAGAGCAAATCGTTTTGTTTCCAAAACAAACAAAATAGTGTTTTGTTTCGTTTCTTCATGGCATGCTGTTTGCTGTTTCGTTTTGTTATGAAATGACAAAACAGTGTGTCATTTTTCATAAGGTGCCCATCCCTAGATCACACCCTTGTAATGTGAGTTCTGTATGGATCACGGGATGTGGCTGCGTTTCTAAGAAAGGCAGAAATAAATATTACAAATGACAAGGAGGAAACTCCAGTGACCTTCTTCTGAGAGTAACAAAAACAAGCACGGCACTTATGCAGCTTTTTGCTCCCTGGAGAAGTATGGTAAGCACGGCAGCATATTCATTGCTTCTCAAATAACTGCATAGTGATGATTTTGTCACATATTTCATTCAACACTGGTTTCTTCCACAAGGTTACATACAGGTATATTTGACGTATGCATTGGCTGCGGGATCTTTCTTGAAAAATGTACATCTGATGGAGGCCAGCTGCTTCTACTTATGACTTTCATGATACAGCCCTTGTAGAAATTAGCATTAAAAATCCATTACTGGGGTAGGAGTAGGGGAGGGGGCAGAGAAAGCAAAGAACACTCTCTGTGCTGGGAGGCACAACAAATTAAAAGCAAATATCATAGCAGGTGGAGAGGAGCGACGTGTTCTCAGATGTTCTCCAAAAAGGTGATCCCTGGAGGGGAAAGAAAATTGCAGTTGATGGCGCTAGCTTTTGCACATCATTGCTGAGATGGGAGCTGTAGTTTAAGCATCATGATTGCCCTGCAAAAAAAAAATCCCTCTTGATAGAAAGAAAGATCTGAAAAATGAGGATTGCATTCTTGCCGAAATTATGGTGTTTAATCAAAAGGCGAGCTGCTATAGGGTTCTGGATAGCAAGCCACATTGGTTTTAGCCTCCCAGTGTATAATGAGTCTTCTAGTGAATATAAATGCCTTACATGGAAATATAAACATTGCCAGTGCTCTTCAGCAGGAGCTAATCTCCTGCAAAACAAACACAGGAGAACAACAGCCAAATGAGAGGCAGTGCTATTAGGATAGGCTGACATACCTGTGCTGTAAAAACAAAGTTATACACATAAGATATAGCAATGTTATTGTAAACCCATTTCAATCCTTTTTACAAACCATAAGAAATCATAAATTTTTCACATTAGCAACTCAGTATGCAAACATTAGAAATAGTGAAGATAATTGAAGTCAAGGAACCAATTATTAATCTGAGAAGCTCCACAGAAACAAAGTGACACGTTTCTGCATACGTTTATGATCACAATTGATGATATATAGTAACCTTTTAAAATATCTTTAAAAATTAGGCCCACTGTTTAATGGAGAGGGAGGATGGGACTCCTGAAAATGAATCTGTTCCCTTAATCGTTTTTAATCCAAGTTTTGTAAGAAGCATTGGGGAGTTTGCTAACTTCCAATAATTTAGTCAGCAAACATAAAAGATGAACATGTCATCTGTTTGATCCCTTATTCTTCAGATTCATTTTTTTTAGTGATATGCACAAAAGAGAAAACTGAAAGCTATTATCTCCACATACTTTCAATGATCTAGCATGCTAAGCATTGTTGCCTATAGCTAAGTCTTCACTTAACTGAGTGAGTGCATAAAAGGCAAGCCATGACAATCATAATTTGGGTATATATCTAGGCCACAACTTTATTGAATACAGTGGGCAGTACACTGGCTAAGGGGTGTGCCACTCACCAAAGTGCCAGGTAGTCTGCCCCCCCCCCCCCCGCAGAAGCCGAACTCCAGAGCATGACCAATCGTGATTCCTGGTGCCCATTACTAATGGAGGGAAAGAGAGAGAAGCCCCAGTTACCAGGAAAATTTAAACGATACCAATGAACATGGAAGCGGTGGCATGGCTAGTGCTGGAGAAATCAGCCCTGGCCCGACCATACATCTTCCACAAAATGGCGGTGATGCAAGGATTGGGTTGTAAGTGATTATCTCAGCCCATGTTGCCACAACACTGCCCTAAAATAATCAGCCAAATCAGGCAGATGCACTTATACAAGTCATTCTCTGTGAAGGCAACACCTTTCTTTCCATGAACTATCAAAGATATTAGATCTTACTGAATGCATGAGAGTTGTTTGTTAGATTTTCTAAAACTCTGAGATTTGTCTCAGATTTCTACAAATCTAGTAAGCTCAATTGTTCCACCGTGGCCTTACATTATCCATTGATAGGTGCTTTATTTGTATCCATTTCATTTCAAACAGATAGGGGTCAAATTGGAGGATAAGAGAGCTGAACTAGTAATTAGAAGTGCTAAATTTCAAAGTTATATTTTCAGATATAGAGGCCCATAAACAGCTCAACAGAAGCTGGGTGATCAAATATGACTTTTCCATGTCAGACCTTCCCAGGCATCATTTTGGTTGCTTCAGGCAGGAGGCAGACCACCATCAAAGTCAAAACTTCACCAGCTGTTTGCCTGAACCCATTTCCCCTTATATGGACCTACCTTTTATTCTCTTCTTCCTCCTCACTCTTTATACCTTGTATATCATGCTTTAAATTTGATTCCAAAAATCAAAGAAAAACAAAACAAAAGGCAAAAAAACATGTGGCACCTTAAAGACTAATTTTCATATTTTAATGTAATGTTTTGGGGACATGTCCACTTCTTCAGTCATATAACAGCAGAGATTCTTTTGTCTTTTGTTTTTCTTTGATTTTTGCCTGGAATTCTTGCACAGACTAACATGGTTACCTTCCTTAAATTTGATTGTAAACTTAAAAACAACTGTTTTACTACTTATTTTGTAAGCTGTCAGGAAGGCTTTTGGCTCAAGAATAATGTATATGTCTTTTCAAGTAAATAAATATTTATTCATAGAAAAGTAAAAAGCTATTGTTAGGCCAATGTCAAAAATGAGACAACTGTAGCCTGGTCTTTGTTGAAATAAGGATGTAGGAATAAATGAGACCATTAGAATCTGGAGGGCACAGTCACTATATTATATTTGTAGAAGCTTTACAATGATTGTAAGCCACCTTGAACATCAACTAATGGTAGGATGTCGAGTTTAAAATACAATAAAACAATAACAAGACAGTTAAAACCTACCACAAGCAATTATTATCTTGATGATAATCAGGGAAACGCATAATTACACCCAGAAAAAACACTCTGGGCGTATCACTGAACAGAAACAATGGGCGTTTATACACGACCCCTAAACTCTGCAGCAAATGGCTGCAAGGTCCGGAGCTTAAAAATGTTTCTCCACCAGCTCCGGAGCTTAGAGAAAATTAAGTGCGACCACGCCCCCATAAGCGGGTCCCAGCGCACTTTTCTTGTACCTGCTCTTCCCCGGTGAAAATTGCTTGATGCGGTGTAAGGATGGTGAGTGCGGGGCTCTCGCTTCTGTTTGTTGCTTTTTTGGCTCCCGCCCCTTTAAGAGCAGGAATTTAGGGGTCATGTAAAAAAGCCCTGCAGAAATCATGACTCGACGCGGCTAGAAGCAGCTTCCACCTGCACGGAGGTAAGGCTGCGTCCTTTTGTTCCTTTTTTCTCTCCGGAGGGGGTGGGGACGCAGCAACAGCAACAAACCCCCAAGATCGCTTGTCCGAATTTAAGGGACCAGCGGATCTTAGGGGTCGTGTAAAAAGGCTAAATGTGAAGTTTGTTACAGTACTGACCCTCTCTGCAGACGCTGAGATGCAATACCTGCATTTTCTACAACATGAATGGGGCGCCTTAGGCTCTACTGTCAAACCAACCTTCTTTAGTTTCCAATCTGGCATTCAGAGTTTTCCAAGATCATTGTGCTCCCTTCCTCCAACACTGCTTTTGATGGCTTCCCAGCTTTTGTAGAGGGTTTTTTAAATTATAATTATTCTAAAATATTGAAATACTCCTAAGCCTAATGAGTAAGAGCTTTAAATTCAAGTGTGCTAGAACTTTCAGGCAAACCCTTGTGCTTTCGGTACAGCCCACTTTTCGGAAGTGCCATTTCCCCAGAACCTCCCTGAAATCTGATTTTAGCCTTCTGGCTTCCACCTTGTTCTACAGACAGAGACAGGAGAAGATGCTTTTTTGGGGCAGGGACCCTCAGGAATCCACAGCTAGCATAGCAAAGTACTGTACAATTAGTGCACGAGAAAACAAATGTTCTGATGAATGGCTGAGCTGATTCGAGTCAACATTTTACAGTTTGGTGGCTGAATTCCTGTTGCTTAGCACAACGAGTCTCACTAAAGCAGGCCCATTGAATAAGCAGGGATCTGGTGAGTCAACCCTCAATCAATTATGTTGATTCAAATGGACCTAATCTAATTTTGATTTACTTTACAAGTAGAGTAGTAAACATATGAAGAAGTTGACTCACCAAATCCCCAATAACTCAGTGAGCCTACTCTAGTGTAACTTATGCTAAGTCACAGGATTTCAGCCACTATTTAGTTTTTCATGGGGTCAAGACCAATCTGTTCTGAATCGGCCCTTTGTCATGTTCCAAGAGCCATTTTAAAAGAACAATTCCGGCTTGGCAACTCCAATGTGCTGTTTCCAGATCACAGTAAACAGTGTACAGAAGCTGCCAAGCTGATTCAATGGAACATTCTTTTATGCATCCTCTGTATTTTTGTTTCTCTCTCTCCATCTTTCCACATTCATCTTTTCCCCAGTGTGGTCAGCAGCGGTTTTCACCATGAAAAATTTGCCTGGAATTAGAGTCCCTTGCTGCAATTAATGGCTAGCCACAATTGAAACAAATATGTCATTACACAATTCAGGGAGTCAAATTTAGTGAGGGTTATATAAGCCATTTGTTCCAGGGGTTTCTAATACTTACAGAATAACTCTTGCTTCTTACAAATCATTGGCAAATTTAAACGCACACCCCCAATACAGACAAGAGAAACTATTTGCTACAGCTTGATACACCAAAACATTTTTTAAAAACTGGATTGCAATTTTCATTTGCACAAAAGCATATTCAAACCTGAGTTGTAGGCCCCACTGACATGTTTGTGTAGTAAGAAATTTAATTAAAACCTATAAGGCTAAATTCAATTAACCCAATGAATGAAGAGAATTTTGTAAATGAACACTTATAAAGATCTATTAATTAATTTGCTACTCAAGTTGAAACTACAATTGGGTTTTGCCCCACAACAATATGACAAAATCCAGAATCAGATAGTGCCTTTACTATGATCACTGAAATGTCACAACAATGGAGAGTTTTTGAGATCTCCAGCATTCTTCCTCATGAAAGAATGTATAAAGAAATTAAAATAAAGAAGATAGAGAGACAAGCTGAAAGATCATGCCAGATGATTTTGACATGGCTGTGCAGTTAAATCTGATAGTTTTGCTGCATCTTTGCAAAACAAAAATATAGGATGAGATCAGTCAATTGACTGGGGGAACTCCTATGCTAGCCAGGATCTATGTCAACCTACACAAACACCATTACCCAATTCTATGGTTTCCTGTTATTAACCATGTTACTTCAGTTTTTTAAAATACTGAGTGAGGACATGGTCCCGTTCCCCGAGCTATAAACACAGGGGCCACAAGCCAATGAAGATCAAACTTCACCCCTTTGAGATATGTCTCTTATTTCTTGGCATGAAAACCAAAGAGATTATTTATTTTTTGCATACTTCTATAATCTCTGACTTGTCTTTTAGAGTCTATGACACTGCTGTGGGCAAAAAAAAAAACCCACACACAAAAACTTCATTTTTTACAAATATTTCTTCCAATGTACATCAGTGAGATTTTTTGACTAACAAAATCTGAATTAATTGAGCAGAAATTGTTTCCTTTTCTATCTTGTTTTACTAGTTGATATTCAGTGCTTAATGTGTGAAGCGTTCATGTTCACAATGGCCATGAGTCTGAGAACATAATTGTATATTTGCCTGCTCTGAAGTAGAATTCATTACTTCAATCAAATTTCTCCCAGGTAATTGCATAGCACTATAAAGCCTTGATCTCTCCAACTACAATCTGTATCTCAGAATTAGCCATTCTAATTCTTTGGGTGGAAAAAAATCGATATTTGAAACAGGTTATTTAAAATAGCAAAGAAAATTAATGCACAGCCCTTGCTTCATACTGATGTCTACTTCACATTAAATCAAACATTATAATCATTTTCTGAGGCCGTACACACTGTAATTTAACCTTGTATGTAAGCCAACACCTAGTAGCTTCAGGAGAGCAGGATTTGCATGTGTGAGAAGGTGGAGACAGACCAGAGGGTGTGTCGTCTGGACCTCCCAAGAACAATCGCGAAGAGGACAAAGAATTAGAGAGATGCATTAAAATACTTCAAGTCATTGAGTTAGAGGATGACATAAAGGAAGATTGGGAAGCAGAGATAAGTGAGGGAGCAAAGGATGCCTATTGGGTGGTGGAGGAAGCTTCCAACCAATGGGATGAGCACGCGCGAGGAGAGGAAAAGCGATGTGATGTGAGGGGAGAGAAGAATGACAGTTGGGACCAACAGTTGAAGGAGGCAGGTACCCAGACTGAGAGGGGTCTAGATTGCGGGTGCACGGGTTGGACTAAGGTCCATAAAGGTGAAGAATGGGCGTGGGCAGTCCACGTAAGACCCCTGCAGTGGCCGGGAAACTCTAAAAGGTTTCAGGAATGGAGGAACATGAGACCTGTCATGCCTGTGGTGCAGTGGGCAAACACCCATGATACGGAACGCAATGTTGGGGTCGAGGATCAGTTATCCCTCCTCACCCGTAAGAGTCCCAAGCTCACGTTTGACATCTGTTGATGTTGTTTTTGAAGATCCTCACGTTGAGCGAGATGTTATTCCTGAAATGCCTGAATTGACCCCCGAAGTTGTTGAATATGCCCATAGAGACTTTGATTCAAAACACAATAAAAATCCTTTCGATGTTTTATTAAAAACTGACTCGTCTCCGGTTTGTGGCTCGGATCCGCCGAGGGTGAGAATCGAACCCTCACAGCATGTAAGCATTAGAATCATCTGGCAGAGCAGGGATGGAGTAAGGTAATTCCCCGCACATGCATGCTAGTAGTAATCTCCAACTCTAGGGGCAGTGCTCATCTCCGTATTCAAGCCGAAAGAGCCAGTGTTATGCAAGTCCATGGCCATGCAGCCGGCATGGCTGCAAGGAAACACTGTTATACCTTCCCGCTTTTTATGGTGGTGCCTATTTATCTACTTGCATTTACATGTTTTCGAACTGCTAGTGTAGCACCACTAGGTTGGCAGGAGCTGGGGTTATCAGCGGGATGCAGTACTCTGCACCAAAGTTTTGACATCATCTGCACCAGAACTTGGAGAACTTACTGTGTGCTGTCAAATTGCTGCTTACTTGAGCTAGCTCTTTCCAGGGTCTTCTAGGCAGCAGGGTTTCCTGGGGCTTACCATTCCCTTCTTCTGGAGACATCCTGGGATTGTGTAGCTTGACTTAACTAAGTTTTCCAAGTTCTGCTGTGCTGTCTGTATAAAAATTATAAAGCGTGCAAAAAAAATAATGAAAAAAGCTGTCAGTGGGAGGAGCCCCTTCCTCTATGCCTAGCAGCATAGACTACACCTCTCCATCCTTCCTTCAGGCTCTTTGGAGACTAACTAAATAATTACTCATATTAATAATTGTTGTGGGCTTCCTTAAAAGGCTGCTTGAAAGCATGGCTTATTGATTTGTAACAGAAAAACAAAGCACTCCTTGATTCAGAGAGAAACAACCAAAGGGGAATAACCATTAAAAGGAGACAGAAGATTAAAATAATCAGTTTTCAGAAGAAAGAAGGAGACAGTGTGATGAGGACACATGTCCATATGGCCTCTGTTGACTGACTTGCGTAGGCTTTTGTTGGATAAGCCTCCTCTCTCAGTTGGCAGGCATAAAAAATGACTGCATGTAAATCAGGAAAGTGGGAAAGCCAAGATGCCATCATAAAGATCAGTGCTCTAAATTAATATGTGATATCTTATCCATGCTCCAAATTAACTATGTGATTTTAATAATTTAAATTTCAAAACAATTTAACATTGTAAATCTTTCTGTCTCTTTGCTCTTTTCTTTCCTTAATACTATCAATGCTTACATGATTTTTCTGTTAGCATTAATGCCACCGGACTGAGAAGTGCTGAGGTTCAGTTTTGTCCTACCTCAAAACTATATATTGCATGAAACGATGGGATTTGTTGAGGGAGTGGATTAGTCACTATCTTTTGCCGTCTGAGACTGCTACATGAATCAAACAATTATTAAATTGCAGAAGATAAAGCCTTTGGTGGTTGAGCTAAACAATTTTTTTGATAGCTGACTGTGACTTAAAATGCTTCTGGGATTCCTTTGTACTCTCCCAAAAATTCCTCATTTTATCACATATTTTTAATAAAGGGGGTGTTTCAGAAGCAAGTCCATTGTTCCTTTGCAATAGCCTGCTTGTGCTTGTGTGCAAAGGGATTTTATATCTGTACTTTAGAAGATAAGAATGAATAAGAGAGTCCCAGTTTGAGCTGTTGTCAGCCCTATGGACAGGACTTGAATGTCTAAGCAACCAAAAAGCAACAGAGAATGCTGTGCATAACACACTGCAGTTTTCATTAGACTACTCATTGTACAGCACTTCAACCTTTCATTCTAATATATCTCTTTCTTACATAGATTTCTAAGGCTGAGAATGAATTATATATATAAATGATCCAAACATCATTAGGTATCTTATAGAAGCCCAATTAATTTTATAGAAGCCGAAACAGGTTCACAAATCACAGAATAAGATACTAGAGATGGGCACAACTCAAAAAAAATTTTTTTTTCGTTTGTCATTTGTCGTTTAGGGGTCCGTTTCGGTTCGTTTTTGTTTTTTGGGTTTTTTTGCACATTTTTTGTTTTTGTTTTCGTTACGAAACGAAATGAAAAAAGAAAACAAAAACGAAAATTTCGCTGAGTCGTGCCCATCTCTATAGGATACCATTCTAGAAATAGATTTACAGCACAACCCTACTTAACACTTCATCCCACTGAGTTCAACAGGGCTTACTCCCAAGTGAGTAACCATGATGCCCCTAATTTGAAAGAGAACAATAGCAAAATCACAGAAGCTTTGAAATACATGGCTTTAGTGACAATGAATTTTGTTTTTGGCTCTTTCTAAGAAATGAGTGGGGAACATTAAGTTCTCGAGATGTTTGGGTCAACAACTTCCGCAAGCCCAACCATTGGCCTGAATATCAAGGGCTTCTGGAATTGAAGTCCAAAACATCTGGAGGACCAAGGGTTTCTCAGCCCTTTTTTACTGGTATCAGTTAGCTTTTGTGCTCACTCTAAAAGCAAATTATGACCAGTGGACTGGATCACTTGGCTCCTCCAGTTTAAGGAAAGAGTTTCTTGCCATTTTGTAGGCCTGCCAATGTCTGCATTTACTAGTATCACTGGGTTGCGAAACAGGGTACATGTGTTCTGTCCAATAATTTAACAGACAAGCAATGGCTAAAAGAGGCAGAGGCAGTATATACTTAAATTAAAATATATTAAAATTAGAGATGGGTATGAATATGAAATGAATTTTTTTATTTCATTTTTCGTTTTTTGTTTCATATCCTAAGGCCTGGTTCTTGTTTGTTTTTGTTTTCCTTCTGGACTCCCCTCGGTGTCAGAGCCCTCAATTGCCCAGCCTGAAAAGTATGAGTGACTCAGGCAGTTCTTGGCTGGAGAAGGGGCTTTGACAGGAAAAAAATACTTGTCCATAGAACCCAAGCTAGGTTTACTATTTCTGAGGCCTAATGTAAACACAGGATAATTCTTTTTTGTACCAAATGAGCCATAATATGGGCAATTTCAGAGCCCACTCTTGGTTCCTTGTCTCCTTCCAGAATACCCTGATTGCAAATACTTTTGAGTGAAACATCTGCTTCTAATGCAAGTTCAAGAAATTTTTGCTTTCCCGTGGTGTAACGTTTAGTACCCAAATGATGGTATTTTTTCCTATCAAATTTGCCCAGAAAGTCTCTGGAATAATGGAGCAAAGAGCAAAGGAGCTGTTTCAGACCACCGCTGAAGGTTTTTCCATCATCTTAAACTGACTGGAAAGTTTGGAACCACAGAAGAGAAGGAAATACTTTCAGCTAGAAGCAGATTAATGAAGATGATGACAGTGACAATTTGCATTTCCTCCCGTAAGCAAAAGCAGCTGTCCTCAATTTCTTCGCATAGCATCTCTCTACAGTAGGTCAGCCAAGAAAGTGTGATTGGCCCAGTTAAATCCTATGTTCATTAGGGATGACAATTTGGATCTCCCAACTTCAACCCCAGCCCTCCCACCACTCTGCTATGCTGACTCTCTGATTTACTGAAGTGCTTGATTCTTTGGGTTCAAAGGATTTGTAAGAGACAAGATATTATGTTTTACAGATTGGCACTCATTTTGTTTCAAGAGCCCATGAAGTAGCCATTCCAAGCAGCACCTTAGGACACAATTGTTCGCCCTGAATCAAATCTACTTATACTATGTGCCGCTCCAAATTCTTCATCATGCCTCTTGTTCTTTAATTATTTCTGCACTTTCCTTTGTGTGTGTGAACTATAAAACCACAGAGAGCAGCAGAGGGGATGCATGAGGGACAATGTGAGGTAGATAAAAACGAAACAGCAAGAAATGAAATGTGACAAAAGGCAGTGGTGCATACAAGTCTAATTGATCAGAGGCTGCTTAGTCCGACAAAGGATAGGCAGAATGGCACAATACATCCGGTACATGAAGACAATGAAATCTAGGTTAATCATGGCATGGGAGCTTGAGCTTCTCTAGATACTCACTTGTGCCAAAGAATAGTCAGGCACTGTGAAGAGAGCTTTGTTTTTGTCTTCTAGTGTTGAAAACTGTTTGCACTTTCACAAGGCTCAGCTTCTTTCAGGAAAAGTCTGGGACTCACCTGAATCTGCAAATATGAGAATGGCGTCTGAAAACCATCTTGCTTTCGCATATGAAACATTATGTGAAGCACTAAAGAAATAGGAATACCCAGAAAGTATCTCAAGTATCTCTTTGAGAAAAGGGTGGTGGCATTTACTGCAGCTGCAGAAGAGATTTCCTTATTTCAGACAAAGCAGAAAGGGTCTTTGAAAATGGCTTGCTCTTTCAGGTAATGCAATTAAGCAACAAAGAAACTCGGGGCCTAATTGCATTACTGAAATGCCTTGGAATCTGTGGTAATGTTATTGAAACATATTGAAAGTCACATGGTACTTTAATCACTGGGGAAACTTTTGTTGTTGTTGTTTGTTTGTTTGTTTGTTTGTTTTTAAGTGCTGAAGTGATGTCTATCCAGACCACAATGTTTACATATTGATCTTGGAGCTCCTATGTGGCAATCTTTTCATTTGTTTGTTTAATTTTTCTGAGTGGCATAGTGATAGAGCAATGTTCTGATTTTTTTTTTTAATAACAGTTCACTGGCTTTGCAACATAGTTGATCAGTACAAGGTGTTGGGAGGAGGGAGAAGAGATGTGAAGTAAGGAAAGGGGAAAGATGGATTCAAAACTACACATCCGGTGAAGTTTCCTGTCTTCCTTGTGCATCCCACCCTCCTCCTCCTCCTCCTCCTCCTCCTCCTCCTCCTTCCCAATTACTATCTCCATCCAACCTGCATGTTCACCTGCTCCTTGACAACCTTCCTTTTAGCCTCACAGCTCTCTGCAGAGGGCAAAGAGGGACCGCAGTCACCTCCTGTCAGGCTCCTCCCACCCTAGAGCTGCTGATGCTCAAGGTTGCTTCTGGCACCCAAGTCCCTGCTTCTCATATCAGCCCTAGCCTCAGTATATGGAAGGGCAGAAATTCACCAAACCACCATCAAATCATAGATGCTAACTATTCTCACAGACTGCAACAGATAACTGAGGTAACTCTTGGTGCATAGATATGAGGCATGGATCATCATGATTTCATATGACTTTTAACCTTCCTTAAACCACTGTCAGATCATAGATTCCATCTATGCCTCCAGACTACACAAAAATCATGGGTCTTTTAGTGCATGGCATTGCAGTGGCATTAAAACATGGAGCCCAGGCAGGAATCCTTAGGGAGCCACATATTTTTTATGTGGGATTTGCCCCAAACCATGATGGAATTAGTCTTATTTGTACCCACAGGCAAGATCACAGAAATCATGGGTGCATGGCTGTTCAGTGGTGCAAGACACTGATCCCGGACATGTATCCTCATGGATTCATGCTATTTTTATGTAGGATCATCCCCAATATGTGAGCAGAAATGGAACCTATGACTGAGAGAGGTTTCAGGGTGATCATGTGGATCCATGAGGATCTATGCCTCAGATCCTAATTTTTGCCCCACTGCAAAGATAGCTGTTCGCACCTCATGCAGGCGATGCATCTCAACTGTCTCTTGCCTTCAACCCTGAACTTCAGGCTTTCCAATTTGCCTCCGTCAAGATTAGACAAGCTCACATACATGTGGCAGGTGGTGGGGGGGGAGTGGTAAGAGTGGCAACCCCCCTAGACACAATTTACAGTGACAGAGTCATAAAATGATTCACATTAAATTGATTTTTTTAAGCAAGTAAATTGGAATGACTCTCTTCCTGGCCTGTAAAATATCTCTCTTTCAGAACAAAAAGCATACTTGTGGAGGGCAGGGTGAATAAAAGCTTCTTGATATGCTGTATAGTACCTTTTAAAAATATTTAGAACATGCTAAACCCAGTTCAAAACCTTTGGGGGCATGGAGGGTAATATGATTGAATTCTCAGCGAGACACAGTGTGCCTTAGTGTAATGGCATCCTCCCATGTAAGGATTGTAAAAGTTACTTTGAGGGACAATGATCCTTTACATACCATAGAACTCGTGGCTATGGTATTTGCATACTAGTCATCAACCCATATTGCTCCTTTTTTCTTTAACTGCTCACATTCTCTTTTAGCTTTAATGTTGCCTCTTATTGCAGTAATAAGATGTCCCTCATTTCCCTGTTCTCAATCTTGAATATGTCTTAAATTTTCTGGGCTGTATATTGTCCCTCATTTCTGTAAGACACCTTGAGTCCTTTTTGCAAGGAGAAAGGCAGGGTAAAAATACTCAAAAATAAGTAATACATAAATACATTGTTTGAAGATCCAGTTTTGATACATTTGGTTGCTTTGAAATATTTATTTATTTATTAGATTTGTATTCCGCACCATCTAGCCCAAAGGCTATTCTGCATGTCACTAGTAAAAATGTCTACTAGATATCATACTGCAAAATGGTCCTTTAAAAACATTTTGACCATATTCATTCACACTTCTATAGATAATTTGTCAATTTGAGAGAGAGAGAGAGAATTTGTCAATTTGAGAGAGAGAGAGAGAGAGAGCAGTGCTTTGACAAAGCACCCCACCTCAAGAAGAATAATGAGGTGAGTGATTGCAAATGAGTCTCTCTCTGTGTGTGTGTGTGTGTGTGTGTGTGCTTGCACATACACAAAGAGAAACAAGCAGTACCAGCAGTTACTTTTCTTAGCAATGACTCTCTCTCCCAAGACACTTCTTTGTTTTTTCACAGCTTCTCCTGGGTTATTAAATTATTTGCTTGCTTGTGTGCTTGTTTGTTTGTTTAAGTTTAACAAACTCCGTCGTTGGCAAAACGTGATGAGAAATAAGTTTAGAAAAAGAACCGCCTTTTCAAGGCACTTCCTTTGAACTACAATACAGTACTTACAGGTGCTTTAATAGAGTTATGCTTAGGAGGCTTTTCCTGCTCTGCCTGTGTGGCCAATTAAGTCGAGATTCAGAATTCAAAATCATGCCATAGGATTTCTACTTATCTAAAGAGAGCTTCCCCTCCTCCCTGCTCCCTTGGAACCCAGCACCACCTGTTCAACCACTGCTAGATGGTCCCTAATGATCTGGAGTAGATTTTGACAGCATGTAGAGGACTGAAGAGAAGTGAGCATGACTACCCCCTTCCAACATTCATTCATTCATTCATTCATTCATTCATTCATTCATTCATTTATATACTGCCCATCTTCTAACCAGAACTCTGGGTGGTTTACAATAATACAATAAAAATAAAAATTAGAGAAGAAGGAAAAAAAGAATCAAAACCCCAACTTACAACACACCCGACAACCAAAAATTTCGACTTGTGAGCAGAGATCCTTAACTTTTTAAAAATGCCCTCTTACAAATTCCCTGTCCTGCAATGGATTGGAGTGGGCAGCAGGAGGACCAATTTCACCTCTTCCCTATTTCTTTCCTCTCTAGGAATCTGGCCAAGCTTGGTTGCTTTTAACCCTATCCACATGCATGCTCAGCTCAGGAGGGTTGGGGAGTAGGTGCGGGTTTTTAAAAGGTCTTTGAGCCACCAAGGCAAGGCTTGCCTCAGTGGCTCAGAGACCTTTTGAAAACCCCATGTATTCCCCCCAACACATCCGATTGGGGGGGGGAGGCACAGCTTTTTAAAAAGGTCTTTTAAAAACCCAGTGCATTCCCCACCAATCAGGTGCGTTGGGGGGGGGAGCACAGGGTTTTTAAAAGGTCTTCCCATAGGAATGCATTGAAATCCCTTCATCCAGAATGGATTAATTGATTTTCAATGCATTCCTATAGGAAACCGCTCCCCGATTGATGAGCTAATCGACTTACAAGCATGCGCTCAGAATGGATTAATCTGTTAAATTGGGGTTCCACTGCAGTAAAAATACACTAATAACAACATGCTGACAGAAGTTGGTCTAACTAAATGTAGCCCACAGTCCTCACCTTAAAATCCTCAGCTTTAAAGAAAGCTGACTTGTAAAGCATTTTCAGATTTTATTTTCTGCGGGTATTGGGACACAAGAGGAGTTATTATATTGGAAGGTTAGCATGACCTGATTTAATCCTGAAGGCTATGTTGCAGCAAAGCAGAACCAGAGAGAGAAAGGGGAGGGAAAATCTAGTGAAAAACCAGCCTCACCATTTCAGTTCTTGTTAAGTAAGCCAATTAGCAAATATCTTTGGGTGGATAATATTACCCTTGATAATAGATCAGCAATCTTTTGCAGGCAGGCAAAGAGCAACTTGAGCTGGATTTCTCAGCAAGTAATAAATGAAGTAGAGCTTCAAGAGATTAGAAAAAGAAAATGAAAAAGAGTTCTGCTGAGGTACAGAGTTCTGAGTTACAGTATTGGCACAAACTGACAAGAGTGCAGGTGGAATATGCTTAAAAAAATCTCTTAGTTGCAGCTCTTCATAAAAGGGGTAACCAAGAGATTGTCACTTTTGTAGTTTCAGAGAGGGTAGCCATGCTAGTCCTTTCAAGAATTGCAGGCAAAAATCACAGAAAAACAAAACAAAAGACACAAAACATGTGGCACCTTAAAGACTAACTTTCATATTTTAATGTAATGTTTTGTGGACACGTCCACTTCTTCAGACATATAGCAGCAGAATGAGGTGTGTAATATAATATGTGATGATGAGACATACATTTCATACCAGATGCTCATTGGTGGATAGTTACAGAAGTGGTGGGAGGATATGGCCAGGGGTCATAGATATGTTAAGAATTGTTAATGGGTCTCTGGAGCGGGGGAGATATAATTATTTGTTCAATTGGTGGGAAGGAAGATTTGGCTAGGGGTCATAGATTGGTTAAGTATTGCTAATGGCTGGGTGACCAGGGTCTGTAGAAATGTTAGGTGTGGTTTTAAAGTTAAATTCCTCAAGAGTCAGAAACCAGAACCAGATGGAATGGGGTGAGGGGTTGAAGAGAAGGGTGAGAGAGTAGGAGTTTTACCTGAGGGTAAAAGGATTTTTTGTACTAAACTCCCAGAACATCTAGTCTAGCCATGGGAAGACTTGAGAAGTTATAGTCCAAAAAGGAATTCCACAGTTCCACAGCCCAAGGTCTGGACGTAGCTCAATTGTACTCTAACTCTTTTTGCTAATGATGCTGACATTCTTTAAAGAAATTAGCAAGAACACAGCTGCTGACATTCAGCAGGTATGGTCCTGGTATGCAAAGTATTACATAAAAAGAACAACTCAATGCCCACATAAAACTACATGGGGGGATATGACACAGTATGGTTCATTTGTGCTATGTCAGTACTTAAGTAATGTGTTTCCCAGCATTTTGGAAATGATAATGCCTTGCAGCACTGCTAACATGCTTTTTTCCAGTTCCACTCAATACTTGGTAACATTTAAAAATATAACACCCACCTAATCGCATCCACCATGGCTAGTACCAGCAAAAATCAAAAACTCATTTTAATTCTTTACCACATGAGAGGGGCGGACTAGGCAAGGCCATTTGCAAGGGACTTTGTACCTCAGTAAGACTTGGCTTTTGTGCAAAGAAAAAAAGACAAAATGGAGGATGTAAAGTGCTAAACTTAAGCGAAACAGATCACAGCATGGGATTTAAATGATATACAACACACACTGCATGTATAGACACATACAGTGCAATATAGTGCAGTATATGTCTGGGCCCAGGCACTACGCAGTGGGGCACACTTATCAAAGGTGTGCACTGGATATATGTTTGAAGAATCCTTCATTGACTTATATTTATTTTTAGGTTCTTGTCAACCTTGTTAATATTTAAATTAGCATAGCATATAGGGACACTATATGTAGCTACAAGATAAAGCATTTAGAAGGAATAGTTAACTTGGAACAACCCCTGATCCTGTTTATTTATTCTAAAACAGCAAAAGGCATTGCTAAAAATAACATGCAGATGTTCGTGGATCAGCATATCTACATATGCAAAAGTTTCAGGTAAACTGATTAAGGAGCTGTTGCTGTGATTTCTGGCATGCTTGTTATGTACGTAATTTTTCTTAATGACAGCTCTAGATTTTTTTAAAAAAAATAAGTTTACATAATTCAATACATTTATGTGCTCAGCTAATAAGCCTTATATAACAACAGACGTCACAGTGAAATGATCTGTGATACCAATTTTAATTCCCCCTTGTTTTATTTTATCCACATATTTTCATAGACAGCGCACTTTTGCAAGCAATCTGAAACTTCCTTTTAATCGCACAACTGAAGTTCCGGGATCCCTTCTCCGTAACCCGATTGAAAGTCTATTTGGAGTTGGCAAGGTGCCAGCTCTAACCTCACCTGCTGTGCCCCTAGGTGGGAACAGAAATTTGAGGGTGAACCATGTTTGAAGAGGGGAATGATTGATTCTTGTATATGGCGTATCTTCAAAGCCAGGGTCCCCTTCACTGCGTCTGTTCCTAGCTGGCCTCAGAGCTCACTAGCTCTGACCAAAGTGGGCTGCTGAGCCTTCCAGTTAGACATGGGCACGACTTAGCGAAATTCCCGTTTCCGTTTCCGTTCCTCGCTTCCGTTACGTAACGGAACGAAGAACGACAATTACTCCGCCAGAACTCGAACTCGAACCGACTAAAGAAAAATTGGGTCTGATTTGTCATTGGTGTTCCTTGGCATTGCGCGATGCCAAGCGGCACAGAAAAAAAGTTTTTAAAAGTAAAAAAACCCTGATCCCCGGGCAAAAAAGCAGGCGAAAATATGCCTGCCTGAGAGTGCACCTACCAGAGGGGTGGTTTCTGCGGGGGGGGGGGATCCCCGGCCTTCCCCCCCTCCTGTCCTGGTCTGCTCTGGTGGGGGGGGTATCATCGTCGTCTGGAGTCGCATCGCGACTCACAACAAGCCAGACTCGCCGCCGGCCGCCGCCATTCAAGCAGCACAGAAAAAAAGTTTTAAAACCCCCGATTCCCGGCCAAAAAAGCAGGCGAAAATATGCCTGCCTGTCTGAGAGTGCACCTACCAGAGGGGTGGATTCTGGGGGGTGGTCCCCGGCCTTCCCCCCCTCCTGTCCTGGGCTGCTCTGTTGGGGGGGCATCCTCGTTGTCTCGCCATTGCCAACTCGCCATGCCATGCGGTGCGGGTGGGGGATCCAAAATGGGGCGGCAACTGCAATATTTTTTTTTTGAAATCGTGGTCCAAAAACACACCAAAGCACCACAGAAATATGCAAAAATTGCTATTTTAAAACTTCCAGAATTTTTACAGCAGCAGTGGGTTTTTCTTGCAACAAAATGTCTCCTCTGTCCTCCTCTCCATTGATTTTATTTTATTTTATTTTTATTTTTATTTTTTTACACCTGCGCAATGATGGGCTGGCCATGGGAGTGACCATGCAAATTTTTGGAGCCATTCCACCAATCGCATGGCCACTTGGCCAGGTTTTGACTGAGAGACTTCTGGGATGTGCCAGTCGGGCATAAAAAGCCCACTAACCCTAGCCCGAACCCAAACCCGAACCCGAACTCTAACCCATACGCCAGTACACTGTCCTTCTAAGTGGGTCAGAGAGGCACCCAGAGGTGCACCCCACTAACTCACCGTAACCTTACCTGTAACCCTAAGCCTAGCCCTTGCACTAACCCTAACCCTAAGCCAGATCTGTGTACTTGCATTGCACTACACACACGCAAGTACGCTTCCCTTCTTAGTGAGCCAGAGAGCGCCCAACTGACGGAGCCTTCCCCAGTACGTTCACTGACTGCACAGTGCACAGCGCAGAAGCGCCGCACTATAGCAGTGGGCCTGTGACTCACAGAGGCACCCAAAAAAGAGAGGTGCCTCTGCCACTGCAACTTGGTATGCATATCCAATTGGCTATGCATGCCATTTTGTAGCGGGCCAGAGGAGGCACCCACCCCACAGAGGTGCCTCCAGGAGCCCGCTACCCCCCCAAACCAGTACTAACGACAGACGAAAAAACAACAAACGAAACGACAAGTTTTTGAAAATTTTCGCGAAAAACGGAAACGGGCCGAAACGGGCCGGCTCCAACACATGACAACTCGGAAAAAAAAATTTCCTGGTCGTGCCCATCTCTACTTCCAGTCCATCAGCTGGAGGGAACAACAGCTGGGCCTTCTTGAATTGGGCATCCCTTCCAATGGAAGATGTCTACCTTCAGAAGAAATATTATCCTCAAGCAGACAGCTAGTTCTGCACCTGAGACAAGGGATAGAAAGCAGCACCCCACTACACCTTCATAGTCACTATTTTGATAGAAAGGCACTTGAACATAACTGACACTGCTCAATATTCATTATGTTTGGGACAGTCTGAGTTTTGCTGTGCATGCAAGCAAAAAAGTCTCCCCTATATAGTCTTTCCATCTCCTTTTTCCTATTGGCATAGCTTGCTAGGGAAGTGGGGTAGCTAATGGCTGTTATTTTACTATATCCCTTTCATTTGCACACCTGAAGCAAGTGGCCCATTTGCTTATTATACCTTGGCTCTGGCAATCCTGCAAATGATGAAATCTTTTCTCCAAAAGAAGACATGTGCCCTCCTTAATCAGAAGTGAGGCTAGTTGTGACGCATGGACTTGGAGGAAATAATGTAAGGGGAAGGGAACACTCAGCTCCCCTCATCCACCTAACCCCTTAGCCCTCCAAACCATTGCACTCACTGCTGCACAAACTTGCTGCATCCCAATTTAGAAAATGCATGTTTTGTTCCATGCTGAGACATTATACTGGGTGAGTAATCTGGAGCCAATTTGCTGTAAGTATAAAGTAGGCACCAGGGCCCCGTCTATGCCATCTATGTAGAAATGAAATAACAGATAAACAGACAGACAACAGACAGATAGATTCAAGATCTATGTACAGACAACCAAGGGTATTATCAGATGAACATTGGCCCACTGTTTGGTCTGCTGGTTTGTTCTTTTTTCCAGTGATCACACAATGTAATCACCCCCAGAGTGTTTCTACTGGCACCTTTCTGAACTCCTGTTGGAGGCCTCTACTTTTTTGGTGCAGGTAGGATCAATCTGATTTAGTCCTTGGAGATGGCTGTGGGCAGTTTCTCAACTGATCCTTATGAAAAGGCAACACATTTTTTAAATAAGTATGATGGTCTACTGCAGTCCAAACAAATTCACATCCACTGCCCCTCCACCAAGGAGCACAAGAAGTGTTCAATTTGCCAATATCCTGAATTGGCTCACTTATTGCCTCTTCAAGATATCAGAAATCCAAACTTGTAGGAGACACACCAAACAAGGTTGTTTGAGCTCCAATATGCTGACAACCAAAATGTGTTGTGCTTGAGCTTTTTAGATAAGAATAAAGTCTCTATTGAATATATTTCCATACATATTGTGTCTCTAACCAACCCTGTGACCTTATTTAGCCTGTACCAGCTCACTCACAAAAGGACCCATGCAGACATGCTCTAAATTTTTGCAAAATATTATCTTTCCACTGAAGATAACTAGAGGCATCATCATAAATATTGGTTACAAAGTAAGATAAATACATGGGTATGTGAAGAGCCATTAAATATCAAGGAGTTCCACTGTTTGAGTGAATAACTTCTCAGCAGGCACTGGATCCTTTCTTAACTCCAAAGCTGTGTGTGGGGATGAAGAGTAATGGAAACAGAGCTTGCTGTTAGTTATCAAAGACCAAGAAAAAGAGAGAGCAAATCATTTATGAAACCCTGCCTCACATCTCAGTGTTTACATGGATAACCACAACACCTGCAATAGCATGACCCTAAAGCCAGACCAAAGGAATCAGCAATGTTTCTGTCTCATGTTGGTTTATTGCCTCTATTAGTGGTGCAGATGGAAGCCCTTGCAAGTAATACAATATAATTCTGTCTGCTGTGCCAACAAGCCAGATGCGAGCCCTGAAAGAAGCTCCAAAGCTTGGCACCAGGCCTCTATCATCTGGGCTCAAAAATAATAAAGTAGATTAGTAGTGAATGAAGGGGCTGGTGCCTGACATCCGATTTCATATATCTAGATGTATGCCCTCACACACATGCCATTCTCAGCACAATAGCAGTGAGGAATGCAGTCTAGATTTGTGGAGTCTCGACAACACAAATTTAAGACTCCGCAAATCTAGACTGCATTCCTCACTGCTATTTGTTGTGCTGAGAATGGCATGTGTGTGTTATGCCATTATGTTATGGCATGTAGTGTCAGGACTTGACACCACAAATAAGGGGTGTGGTGGCTCAGTGGGCTAGAGCGCGTTGGCTGCAAAGTCGGCGGTTTGGCAGTTCAAATCCCAGGTGCCATGCAGTGGAGTGAGCTCCCGCTGTTAACCCCAGCTCCTGCCAATCTAGCAGTTCGAAAGCATGTAAATGAAAGTAGATAAATATGTAACTGCCGTAAAAAGTGGGAAGATAAACAGTGTTCCTTGTGCAGAAATGTGTTCAGCTATGTTGGCCACATGGCCATGGACTATTTGTCTAACAGGCCGTGGTGGCTCAGCAGAATAAGGCTCTGAAAGCTGTTGGTTGCAAAGTCGGCAGCTCAATGGTTCGAATCCTGGGTGCCATGCAGTGCAGCGAACTCCCACTGATAACCCCACCTCCTGCCAACCTAGCAGTTTAAAAGCATGTCAACACAAGTAGATAAACAGGTACCACCATAAAAAGTGGGAAGGTAAAATAGTGTTTCCTTGAAGCCATGCCAGCCACGTGGCCATGAACTTGCACAGCACTGGCTCTGGCTTGAACACAGAAATGGGCACCGCCCCTAGAGTCAAACATAACTAGCATGCATGTGCAGGGGGGACCTTTACCTTTACTAACATGACAAATGGTTCCCCCACAGACAGATTCAGAGTTTAAATGTCTTGGAACATTTTTTTAGTGTCAGAGCTCATACCTGGAGCACGAAGTTGCCTTTGTGGACATGTGATGTGCTTTCTGCTTATTACTAGAAAAACAGAACCAGTGGTGGATGCCACATGTTTTGAAGGGTTTCAGGGTTAGAGTTCTGATCGGCAGGCATGGAAACATCCAACATCTCTCAAGTGAAGAATGAATTCACACTAAATCTCTTGTGTCATAATTAATCTCCTGAGATTTTCCTTGCAAACTGGCCTAATTAGATCAGTTTGGATTTAGGCTTCTGTGAGAAAAACAAGGAATAAGAAAGAAAGATTGCTTGGGAACTGGTTTAAATTAATAAGTATTGCATGCTGTCTCATCAATGCTGACTTATGCTTAACCCCCTTTTTCCATGGGGTTTCAAGGCAGAGGGTGCTCAGAAGTGTTTTAACATGCCCTTCTTCTGGGGGCATTCTGGGATTACACAATCCCCAAGTCTGCACTGGAATACACAGTGGGGAATCTGGCTCTGCAGCCAGATACCAAACTCACTGAGACATCCAGTGGAGATTACACTTGCCTAATTCCTCAGCTGGCATGACCCAACAGCTATCCTAACTGAGGGACATTATTAGGTGCTCTATTATGAAAATGTACCTTTTCCAAGATCTGGGTGATTACATAACTATCACAGCATATTTTGAATAGTTTTGCCATCTGATTAGCACTTAGGGAGTGAAGCTGAACTTCTGTGCTCTCCTACAGATTTCTGATATGTCTTTAGTTAATTCACTGTGCCCCATCTCAACCTCGTTTCTCTAAAAGATATCCAATATCAGTAGTAATGGCCATGTAAGACCAGCACAGAAAGTGATAAAGACATGTGCTATGCAAGTGAGCCACAGAGAACAGCTTTATTGATGTATGAGATTGGAAACAGTCAAAATTTGAATCCCAGAAAGATTTCTTAGCTCTAATTTGTAGGTGTTCTAGAATGTCATCCAACTGACAAAACAAATCAAGATAAATGAGAAATAGAAACCCTAATAAAGAATTGTTGATAAGGTTATTGTTCTCTCTTTTTACTTCTAACTTCTGGCCATTGCTGCCAAAGTTCTACAACCCCCAGGACACCTCCTGGTCAAAACCAGAGCTTTAATTCAGTGTATCATTTAACAAAAGAGCTGCTAGATTTTCATATCCTGAGCATTAATATACATCAGGTTGGGCAGTTTGTTGTTCTCCAGATGCTGTTGGGCTCCAACTCTCCTTAGCTCTGCCATTGCGGACAGCAGTAAGAGATGACAGGAACTGATGTCCAGTAACTAGAGATAGGCACAAACCAGTTTATCCCAATTCACAAAGACAGAGGTGCTGCTTTTTCCTTCCTCCGCCTCCTCTTGCTCAATTAGTCACTCGCCTTGTCCAATGTGCTCATTTCCGGCACCTCCTCAACTGATTTTCCAATCTCAGCAACAGCCCCATACTTCTTATTCCTTCACTATTGGCTAATCTTCCACTCAGACAAAAGTGCAGGAAAGAGAATCCTGTGCTATTTCTCGCTACAGGGAAATTAGCTGAGGAAGTTGAAAAAGTAAGCAAACTGGGCCTGGTGGTGAGTGGCTGATTAGTTGAGGAGGTGGGGGAAGAGGAGCAGCAGCACCTGTGCTGTCCTCTTTTTGAACTGGCACAAAACTGGGGTGAACCAGTTGTGACGTGCCCCTTTCACACACTGGGTTTCCCTTCCCTTCCCACCACCAGTTTAATCTGGACACTTGTATGTATTTGAGAGAGAGAGAGTCACACCAGGTAATATAGTTTTAAAACAAACATGAAACATTTATTCGTTTACAATTAGATGTTCAGTATTATGATAGCTTTAGCCAATGTTGTGGTACTGCATACATGAAATCTTATAATAATGTGTTTCCTTTCTAAACCAGACCCTTTTCAGTGGCAGGATCTCCCACCTGACCAACTGACAATCTAACTGACTCTCAGCTCTCTTAACTGAAGTCCTCTCAGCTCTAACCCAAACTGAACTCAAAACTGAACACATCCCCCATTAGGTTCCCATATTTAACATTCTTAGCCACTCCCACCTGCTTGGTGATTGGCTATTCAAATCAGAGTCATAAATATTCATACTTGTATTAACCCTTTTCACCACACCAGTACATGCCCATCTCTACCAGTAACACCAAGGGAGTATGACTTACACACCTCTGTTGAACAAAAAGTAATGAGAAGGAGGTGGGTGTGGGTGTATGTGGGTGTGATCTATCTTGCTATATAAACATGAAAATAAATTGAGAGTTAGTCAGATTCGTCTATAATAACCTACATGTCACTCTTAATCTTCTGCAGTACATCCATAAAACTCCATAGAAGTATTTGCCTTCTGGTAAGGGATAGCCCCTTATCTGTTTCAGAACTCAGCTGCTAAGCCAGCCATTAACATACAGTATGAACTGTTGATTCATACCTCTACTTTGGATTAACTCTACATAATGTGTCTAAGAACGTACAGGCCTTGTCTATATTACACAGGTGTGCTCTTGCACAATAACCTGTTTCACACAAGACAAGCCTGTTGTATCGGATAAACTTTCCCTAGGAAATGTACTGTCTTTTTTAATTACTAGATGTATTGATGGCTTTTGACACTTCTGCTGCACAAGAGGGCCTTAGAAAGGCAGTCTGCTTGTATTTGTTTTGACTTTGAGACTATGTATTACAACAGCACAACTCTACATATTTGCTTTACACCTTGCTATGCATTGCTGAAACCTGTTATTGAAACATGTTATTGGTTTCATTTTGAAGAACAAATTGCTGTGCAAGCATGCGTTCCATGAGACCTCTGTTTACAAAAGGCTGGATATTCTGATAGTAAAATACAGCAAATTCCTAAACTACCAATGCAAAATGTCAGAATGCCTCAAACTTACAAGTAAGGTGGCATCATATGCTCATTCATTTGTTTAACACGTTAAACATGTGGGGTGTGATTCTCCCCCTGCACTAAATGTGGCTATTGGTTCATATTGACCAAAACGCATACCTTCCTGGGACATGTAAACATTTTGTGTGAGAGAAGAGATTTAATTTAGGTGAAACTTTTTATCAGCACACCTACAGTTGTTATATCTTAAAGATAAAATGGCGTACATTCAAAATTGCAAAGATCACTTTAAAGAACATGACTATTTATAAAATAAATAAATACATTGATAGTGAACTACCCTTCTCCAGTTTCAAATTCTGTCCTATTTCTGCCATATACTGTTGTAGATTTCTGGAAGAATGTTGCACATTGTTTCTTTGGGAAATCTAAATCCAAACTTCAGTGTAGAACACAGATTCCATGGGATACTTATTCTGAATCATTTCTTGTTGACTGATTATTGTAGAATCTGCAGCTTTTATAATTAGTGACAGCTGGGTTCACTGGAGCCTAATAAAAGCCAATTAACAGAAAGTAGCTGAAAGTTTGCTGTGCTTTTCCTCTGAGTCAAGAAAGAAGAGAAATTACTATTTCCTCATTCTCTCCTTGTGTGTTTCTCTATAGGTTAGCTACAAAAGAAAAGCAACCTACATAAGACCCTTGTCATAAAGGTATAAATATAGAGCACAAGTTACAGTAGATCCAAAATTCACCCTTGCATTATATAATTGATGTAAGTCATTGACAGAGAAATTTAGAGTTAACAGATATTTAGTAATACGGGAAAAATGCACTCAACAGTGACTAGAATGTGATACCAGAACCTAATCTGGCCACTTCTGTTTTAAGTAGCGGACCTAGAAACAGGGACTTGATAAATAATCAAATTCTGTTGATGGAATTTCTTTGCAAGAATTGCTTTCAAAAATTAATAGTCACATTATCTTCAGATTTCCCGTTTCAAGGCAACATTAACAAATATGATCCAGCTATTTTTAGCTCCCCTATTGGCCTATTCACAGCTCAGACAAGTACGTGTTTTGGATTGCAACTGCTAGAATCCTCCAGCTAGCATACCAGGTGGCCATGCTGGAAAGGGAAAACTGGGGTTGTACTACAAAAAAGTAACATTTTTGTACTCTGATCCTAACGTAACAAGTCACCTCTTCACAAAATACCCAGGAGAGGGGGCATTTCACAACCCCAGCTGACTCCAGGAATAATGCATTATTCCCAAAAGGAGGGTGCAGCTTCAGATTAAAGCAAAAAGTCATGGTGAAAGCAATATTTCCAAAAATAAAGAAATTCTGACTAGAGATCCAGTCTTTCTCCTTATTGAGAACATAGGCACACTGACGTATCTTCATCCTCTGCCTCAAGTACATGCAAGAGGTGAACTCCATTCTTCAAGTCACTAAAGGAGCAAAAAGAATTATACAGTATACGGTACCTAGAATTAAGGCTATGGAACACAACAAGATTTCCAGCTCCAAAATAGAAATCTACTGGACAGGAAATGTAAATCTACTATTTGTAGATGATGATACTAACAAATCATCTGTTTCAATCCAGTTCTTCTATCCTGCTAATCATGTGGCATACAGGCTATGGAGTGGCTAGTAGAATCAGGCTGGAGTATTTACTCAAGGTATACATTATAAAGTAAAAGAGGGTTGCCCCGTGTGCCCATATTTTAACTGAAAGAAAGTGTTGATCTGAATGTCCTTACCTTTGGATGCATAGCTTCTGCCATACAATTTTACTTTAATCTGAAAGTTTTTTTGAAATATAGGAATGCAGAGACTAGATGTTATGAAGTTAAGGTCTATCTTTATTGAAAAATGAAGACAATTTTTCCAAGAAGCTACTTTGTAAATAGGCAAAAAGGACAGTTGACAGTCACAAAGCACCAATGATTTACAAACAGATGGATTTTTAAAGATACCCATGAAGTTGACGAGGTTGCTATTTGGACAGCTCTCTAAAAGAAACAAGTTCTATGTAATACATTACTTACAGCATTTGCAAATCTGTACCCAGTTGTTGGACTGCTTAAAATCTCCTAGCCTTGAGAAACACATTGAAGGTTCAAGCATCTTCTATCCAAAGTCAGTCTTCCCTATGTTTTTACCCCATAACTGCAGATCCAAATTGTCCACCTGGGTAAAAGACACAGGTAGAAACGTCAAGCTTTCAGAAGATGGTAGAACTGAGAAGTAAAACTGCAGCATCGGTGAATAATAGCCATAATTTTTAAAAAAAAGGTTGCCAGAGAGAAAGGCATGGCATCTACCATGATTTTTCTGTAAGGGAGATAACATGAAAACCTCATATCAGCCATAACTCCATGGTGGTCATGTGCAATGAAACCTCTTATCAACCGTAACAATATGGTACTTAGAGCCATCATATAATCTTGCATCATCATTTCCCTGCTACGTCTTAGACAACCTGTCATGACTCTCAAAATTCAGTCATTTCAACAGCTACTGAGAATGTGAGGGTGACGAGACAGTTGGAGGCAGTGCCTTGAGCACAGGAAAGGTTGTGGTGAATCTAATAAACCACATAGAACTCTCTATAGCAGTGATGGGAGGGCAAGATCTTATACCTCTTTTCCTACTATATTTGCACTGATTCATCCAGAATAAATTTTCCAGTGTAGTGCTGTTCAGTTCCCTTAAAAAGAAAATTTAAAAAATCAGGACTCAACAAAAGCAAAGAACCCATAAGAAAAACCCAAGAGAATAATGATTGGATCATGCAGACGTCAAGCACAAAAGGTGTCTCACAGGCTTAGAGTGCCAGACCTTATTTCTCAACCTTCAACTACTGTTCACCAACAATAGGCCACAGAACATGGATAAAGAGATACAGAGACACAGACAGGATATGCGGCACATCCAGATGTCAATTCTTTCTGAGCATCTACTCTGTCGGGTCACCAATACAAACATTAGCAATGCTACTTTCAACGTACTATTTTATAGATAGATAGATAGATAGATAGATAGATAGATAGATAGATAGATAGATAGATAGATAGATAGATAGAT
>JAHTLZ010003399.1:9925836-9998578 GCA_023846285.1 Phrynocephalus versicolor | reverse complement strand
TATTATTATTATTATTATTATTATTATTATTATTATTATTATTATTAAAATTACCCAATATCAGGATCTGAAATTTGAACTTCAGAAACTCTGGCATAAATCAGTACAGGTGGTCTGAGTGGTGATGGCACGCTGGGTATGGTGCCTAAAGAGCTAAGCAAGTATTTAGAAGAAACTGGAGTTGACAAAGTCACCATCAGTCAGCTGCAGAAAGCCACCTTATTAGGATCTGCTCACATAATTCGCCAATACATCACATAGTCCTAAATGCTTGGGAAGCATTCGACTAGTGGTTTATAATAGAAAATCCAGCGTAGTTGTTTGCTGTGTGATGATGATGATGATGATGATTATGATGATGATGATGATGATGATGATGATAATAATAATAATAATAATAATAATAATAATAATAATAATAATAATAATAATAATAATAATAATAAAAGAATGATTGAGTCTACTGAGACTATTTCAGGTGAATAAATCCTAAGTGTAGGCTATAATGGAGAATTCTGGGAGATCGAGTCCAAAAAAGAAAAGGAAAGGAAATCCCTAGTGACCTAAAGTTATCCTGCGTCTTGAAGTAGGAAGTTAAGTGCTACTCCATCCCACAGATAATGTGATAGCAGCATGAGCAGCAATGAAAACAGGAAGACAAAAGAGCAGGAGCAGGGGGAGGGGGAGGGGGAGGGGGAGGAGGAGCAGATGGAGGAGGAGGAGAATGATGGTCTCTCTCATGCTGCCTGTTGGAGCCTCTACAGCACCACACAATGTTCCCCCCCCCCACTCTCTGCCTTGGATGCAGAGAATACAGAGTGTATGTATATAGTCGCACAGGGGGTGGGCAAATAAACCTCTGAGTTTTGTTTGGCAAGAATCCTTGGTCAACAGGAGAGTCCTATGAACCTCTTCTACCTCATATTAATTTATTGTTCTCATGAGTGAGCACTGCAGACCTCCTGACAGCAAAGCCTCATTGTCAGGCCAGCTATTTTGCTGGAGCACATTCTCATAAACCCCACATTTCTTTTCTTCTGCAGAGGAAATTGGAAGGTTGGGATGCTTCCCTTTAGAGCATACCATTTCCCCCTTCTTCTTCAGATCTTGCCTTCCCCCATGTGAGGCAGCCATGCATTCATAAAATGCCAGATGTCTAACTGCCTCTCATGACTCCCTCCAGACTACCTTGTCATGGCTTTCCTCTAGTTGTGCTGGTGCCTTAATAATGCTCCCTCTTTTTGCCATCCTTCCAACCATTTACTCACAATTTATTCTAAACAAAAAATCCATCTGCACCCATCTGTCTTCAGAGAGCAGAAAATACAGGACGGAGGAATGGCAGCTGATGAAGGCACCAACAGAAAGGAAAAGGTTGTCTCAAAGATTCTGAGGTTTGACAGCAATCTCTAACTTTGATGGAAGATACAGAGCATGCTCACCACAGACACCCAGGGTTAAATGCAGAGCAAATGAGACTATTTTCCTAACAATACAGAGGTTGGATGGCTATCTGACAAGGATGTTTTATCTGTGGATTTCCTGCTTTGATGGAGATTAGATATGATGACCATTAATGTGTGTTCCAGGTTTATAATTCTATGATTCTATTAAATTATAGTAGTTACATTTAATTATGACAATATTTGCATGAATTAGTCTAAATCAGTATATGAAAGTTTAACACAAATATTTATAAAATTATTATTATGGGTGCTCTGTTTTTGCAATCCTAGTCTTTTTGTTGAAGCTGTTGCTCCCCTAATGGCCTCACCTTCAAGTCAGCAAGCAGAAATGTTATAATTCAGATAGACCTTCAGTCTATAATGTGAACAAATACTACATTTAATTTAACTGTGTTTCTTTTTAAATTAAAGATCACATTTAATCAATATATGCTTTAAAGCCATGTTGATTAGAATAGTTTTAAAGACAAAGAAAGGTTACAAAACAAAAACTGGGGATAAAAAATTCCAGGCAATTATAATACAGTAATTATAGATTTTGTGTGCCATGCTTCGTTTTACACTCCAGTACTGCATGAGTATAGCATAAAACTTGTTTTTATTAAACAAAAAAATAATTTACATACTTCCTGTTTAAGAATGTAGGAGGAAAGGCCAGCAGGCAATAAATAAGGTGTAGAAGGTGATTTGATTGTTTGAGAGTTATTTTTACTGTATTTTCTGCAGCTAGGGTCGCTGGTCTATCCCAAGGACCATTCTGAATAAAATCCAGGTTTTCAATCTCCACCTAGGCTGCTTTCACACAACCACTAAGGACTTTGAAGCACCAGAGGTGAAGTGGAACCTCTTGGCAGAGATTAAGAGGATATTAATAAGGTGAAGAAAGGAACTTAATGAAGACCGGCATGGGCCATTGGTTGGCTCTAGAAATAGTTCTGTAATAAATGTTCAGTTTATTACATCTAACTCTTTATTATTTCTACAATGATGAGCAGTCCTAGTGTACCTTTTGACATCCCTCTAGTGATAGACAGATTGGGGATACTGTATTTACACTTCAATATGCTTTTGTTCCTTTCTTTTTGTTCTTTTTAGGGTAATTATTTTTTCTCAATAAACAAGAACTAATAAAAACAAAACAAGCAAGCAAAAACTGTATTGGCCAACATTGCTCATTAGTAACTCATTAGTAATAATAATCTTCTGTCCTGGTTTCTTTGGGGATTTTCTCCTTCTTCTCCTTCTTGCTTTCCTCAGTTATGTTTGCTGCCTGCCTCCTGTGGCCTGGTAGACGTGAACAAAAGAAAAGCCCTCAAATGAATAGAATAGGATAGAATAGAATTTATTGTCATTGTATAAAATACAAGATTTAAAAGTGCCATCCAGTCAGCTCATTCACACACCCCAGTATAAAAATCCAAGACATAAAATCTAGCATTTAAGAACAAACATCCATACATATACACCTATATTCACATGCAGAACATCATTTGTACTCATTCTAAAACTGACATAAAACCAAAAATAAACACACACAGCCCTACATTCTCTCACCTGACAGCATTCATACCCAATACATAAAAACACAAAAACTACAGTTTAAAAAACCAGTGTTTTGTGGTTGTGACAGAGTGGCAGCCAAGGTCTCAGGAGACTGAGATTCAAATTCCTGCTTGGAGGCAGAAATTGCGGATGGCAACAGCAGCTTCTTGAATATCTTAAAATCAATGAGCACTTTGTTGGAATCACTGTAAGTCAGATGTGACTCGACAGCATATAACGAAACAACCATGATGAAAGCTTGGGTTATTTTCAACAGGTAAAGTAGTTAACAAGGAATTATCTGGTTGAGACACTGAACACACAACCAAAGCCATACTAGGTCTCTGATTGCCACTAAGGCTGATACTTCACGTCCATCTCATCACTGTTCGCAGTCCCGCTTGGGACCGGTACGAAGTAATCTAACCGCACGTCCATTGTGAGATGAGGGGAGTTCATCCTGATCATGCCCCCTGAACTGCGATTTAAGCAGGATGAGCAGATTCCCCTCACTGGCTTTGGGAATCTGCTCATCACGCTTCTTCTTATTCCAAGACGAGTGGCCGTGAGGTAAGGCTCATCACGCAACGTGCCATTCTCCATCTAGTGGCAGGAGTGTGAAGTGCCATTCACCAGTACATTCCCTATGGAATCAGCAACGCAGTGCAGAGAGATTAAAAGACAAATGCCTCAGACTTAGCTCCGTAATGCATTGAAGGCAAGGCTTCGGAGAATCGAAACATCGAAAAACGGAAGGTCGGAGCCAAAAAAAATATTGGAGAACAAAGGCATGGAATTTCACATCTCAACACTGAACGAGGACGTGCAATAACAGTCATGCCGGTATCACCCATCACACCCGTGTGTACATGGGAACAGGGACAGTACCGAAGAAGACCACATGACCACAACCAACATCAACACGCAACAAACTTCCTCCCGGGACAAGAATGGACGTGAAGTAACTGTCTAAGATCCCAACACTTGTTCCTCTCCAACCCCATCTCTCATCCAGGAGTTCTGAAGGTACCCTCGTGTGTCTGCAAGCCACAGTCTCACTGTGACGACATTATTTCTCAGACCACTGACTCTCAAAGGTGTGATATCTTTGATGTCATCATCTTTTTATCGACCCTGAAGTGACCCAGTAGCAGCTGCCATTGTTGCTTTATATATTTCTTGTCCCTTAGACATGGAGAACATGGTATTCTGCAGCCAATTGATCCTAACTAGCCAGTCAGTTCCTGGCTGACCTGCAGAGACCACAGCAACAGGGTTCAGTGGAGATTACCTGCCTGTGTAGAGACAGATGCTGGGCATTTCAGATCAGTGTCCATCCCTGATGGACTGGCTGCATCCCTCTACCATATTTCATCTTGTCTTTACCAAACACAAACCCAACAAATATTTACGTAGTTTAAGAACATAAAGATGGTTTGAGTTTGGGAAACAGGAATGATGTAGAGGAAAAAAATGTATTCTGTGTCACCTTTGGCAGATTCTTTTTTGAACAGAGGATCATTGAAATTTCACTGCCAAATGTCGTAAGATTTGCTACATTCTAATGGCATACTATACTTGACGTGCTCATTACATTGATGTTCTCTTCCGATGCCTCTAGCTTGGGGTTTGCTGGTATCTAGAAATGCATTCACATGTATGGATGATATTTATGGTGATCTCAAGCACCCAAAACAAAGCTTGGAACTTCCTTTTTTGGACTCCAGGAGAAAGGAGAGAATTCTGCAAACTGTAGTCCATAAAAGTAACTTTTCCAAGGTCTCATTCAAACTCCCTGTTAATCATGCATTGTCAAAACAATTTTGACTACTAGTAGTAACCCCATTTTCCATCCTATCAAAAAGCAGAAAAACAGGAAACAACACAGTGTTACTATTATTCCCAAAGTTGTCTTCGATATAACAGTCAGATTATCTGGACTCTCATTTGATCTGCCACTTATTTTCTTGAAGGTTCTCCTCAACACATAAAGCAAGGCCACCCTGCTTCGGAGACACAACCAGCTCTGCATTAGCCTTCCAGCCTTAAGCTCTACGTCTGCTGCAGTTTCTTTAGCAACACAAAGATTACATCAACTGGATCTATATAAAAAGTTGCTTCCTTTCCCCCAGATGCCCTACACCTTGTTTGCTGGCCAGATTGATAAATCCCTTGGGTAATGGTCATGTTTACAAATGACGTGCTGGAGCTGTGAGCCACCAGAATCTTGGGTCTAACCTTAGATTTCAAACCATCCAGAAGCCCTCATATTCACATTGATGCTTTAGATCAGGCATGTCCAAACTTTGTCCTTCCAGATGTTTTGGGCCACAACTCCCATAGTCCTTTGCCACTGGAAATACAGGCTTGGAATTCTGGGAGTTGTGGTCCAAAACATCAGGAGAGCCGAAGTTTGGACATGCCTGCTTTACATACAGCTTGGCTTGGTCTTTTCAGTTGCCCCTTTTTCCAGTCAGTTGGCTCAAGTATGTGTTGTGTTGTTACTATTGTGACCAGCTCTTCATGACCCCATGTCCACGGAGTTTTCTTGGCAGGAATACTGGAGTGGTTTGCCAGTTCCTACTCCAGGCACGTACAGCGCCTGGTATTCCCTGGTGGTTGCCCATCCAAGTACTAACCAGGGCCGACCCTGCTTAGCTTCTGAAATTAGGTGAGATTGGATGTGCTTACCCAGGGCATCTAGGCAGCTGGCTCAAGTATAGCGCTACACTAAAACACACCATTTTCTCATTCTTCTTTGTCCCATAACCTGCAGTCTTCAGACCACACTCACTTGCCGTCAGAGCTTAACAACTGTATGAACCAGATCTGAAAACAATGGGAAATGTTTATATACATTCTTGCCTATTCTTATTAAATCTTGTTTAGAGATCGGCATGGATTAAAAACTGAATTGCAAAAATAATTAATTTGTCAATTCCTATTCATACAAATTGATACTTCCGAAGAATACGAATCAATGCATTTTTAGTTATGTTTAATTTGTCAGTTCATTGGGCTGTACAATGCCCCCCAAGGCACCTAGAGAAATCAAACATGCAGAGAAGCTTCCTCCAACTCACCCCTACAATTCCTCCAAGTTTGGCGAAGATTTAGGTTTCCACAAGACAGCTTCTAAAGAGCACTTACCTTGTTGAACCCAATTTGTGGGTGCATAATTTGTAATGTCTGAAACCCAATCCTCACCAAAGTTTGAGGGATAGTAGAGGAGTGTTGGGGAAATATTATGGGGTTTTAAAGTAGAAATGAATTACAAATTGATTCATCAAAAGAAATTATAAATTATTTATGATTTGTTGATCTTTACGAATCACAAATCAAAATGAATCAGTTTTTTTTTCTAATTTGCACCTATATCTACTCTTGTTATGTTTCATTCCATTGCTGTTCATCAGCCACCCCTTTGACCAGCACAGTTTAAAAGTGAAGCTCTTATTTGGATTTGACATTCCTTTGGGAGTCTCTGAAGGGCTACTATGATTTGCATGATTCAGATTTATTTCTAAATACACAGTAAAGTTTGGGATACTTCTTAAACACCCAAAAGAGAACCAAATTATGCAGCCTCACATAAGATCTCCAGATAGGCCCAAAATATTTACCATCCCTTAAATTCAGTTTTCTGCCTAAAAATCTGGTGTCAGTCTACTTTGTTCCCTTACATAGACATCCAGATGACATCATCCTGAGCTGGAGCTTGTTCTTTCTTTATGAGACCTAAAGGTGATCCATCTTACCAATTTACCAGGAGCAATGAGCCAGAAATTTCCCTTAAGAATAGACATGCCTGACAACTTTGACACTACCTCTTAAAGTAATCTCTCTCATTAATCTTCTCTTGTTGGACCCAAAAGGATCATACTTCTGTGAACTTTGAAATAGGCTTGATCACAGCACTGTTGAATTAAGAACTATTCTCACACTATTCTCTCTATGTGACAAGTACTATGATACAAATCTGTTGGATCTATTGGCCAATGACCAAGGATTTCTGAGTGCCTACTTTTTAAAACTGTAATGAGAACAAAAAGATTTCCCTTCTTATATTGCACTTCTGAAGTAAATGGAATACTCATAAGTGGACATTTGTTGTGGAAGGAATGGGAACATTATTGCAGTTCTGGTAGAAAAAACAAACTTGCATGTTCACCATCTACGTCCGAGTCATACTCTTTTACTTAGATTAGTGAACAGAGACATGTGAAGGCAGTATAATGGATAGCATTGGATCATGACTCAGGAGACCTCATTCAGTCATGGAGGTGCACTTCGAGGTAGCACTGGCAAACCAATGTCCTCTAAAATTTCAGGTACAGTAATACCTCGGATAAAGAATGCCTCAGATAACAATTTTTTGGGTTAACAAATGGAAATTTCCAGGTATAGGGCTGCCTCGGATAGCAAATGTTCCCTATGGGCTACCTTGGATAACAAATGTTTCATAATGCCTTAAAAAAATGTGTACCCTGCATACATTGCAGGATGCATAGTTTCTGGAGGGGTGGAAGGAGTTAGAGCATTTTTCATGGTGTTTTGGAGCCATTCTGGACATGTTTTGCTGAGGGATTTGGTCCTTTCAAACTTGGTAAGATAGGGAGCTAGCTTTTATTAATCTTTGCACTGCTTTTCTTTGCATTTTTGGCTGGAAGAGGCTGAGGTAGTCTTATTGGTTTCATTTCTCCGTGTCTTCAGTCTTTTTTCATTGCTCTGCAGGTAAAAATGGAGTGGATTTTTTCTTCCTGCTTATGTTTATTTGTTTGCATTTTTCCCCATTGCACTTTTGGTGGGAACAGGCTGGGGTAGTCTTGCTGCTTTCTCTTGTCCATGTTTGCATTGCACTGCAGGGAGATGTTCTGAAGGGTGTTCCAGCACTGCAAGCCTCTAAAGTGCATTTTATAAAGAGGTCTGGAAACCCCCCCCCCCCAGCTTTTCTGCCTTTTTCAGACCTCTGGGACAGATTAATCGGTTTCCCATTCATTTCAATGGGAAACCACATTTCGGATAACAAATTTTTCAGATACTGTAACAAATTGCCTCCGTGAATGAATTAAATTCGTTATCAGAGGTACTACTGTACCTGGAAAACTCCATGAGGATTTTTGGTAAGTCACAGGTAATTTGACACACAGAACAACAATTAAAACATAGTGAGCTTTTTTTTTTCAGCTCGGACTAATAGATCTTTAAACTGACATCTAGCATGTGTCAAGGCTGCCTCTCCTTATGCAGTCTTGCAGCAAGGGTAAGCAACCTGTGGTTAGATCTGCAACTCCCGTCATCCCTCAACTGCTGGCTGTTGAGCTAGGGCTGATGGGAGTTGCAGCCTGGGTTCATGTGGAGGGCTCCACATTGGCCATTCCCTATGAGTATACAAGCAGTGGCAATGTGTGGTAACCGGTTCACATTTCTGAAGGGTTTATTTTTCCACCAGGCAGTTCCCTGCCAAATAACTCTGGCTCTGCAAGGCAGTATTAAGTTGTTCTTCTCCTCGGTCATTTTTACTGATACAATGGATGCCTCAAAGGGAAATCTGGGAAATCTCTAATCCCAGTTTGCCGTCACAGTGAGCACAAATAGCTTGTTGAAGTCAGCACATTTCTCCAGCTTGGCTTCAGTAGAACTGAAATTAGTAGCTAGCGGAATAAATGAAACGTGGCCTGCAGCTATAGCCATGCAAAATCCTTGAAGTCATGGGTATGCTGAGAATGAAATTAAATCTCCTGAGTCAAACAGAATCAGATGTTGAAATAATAAATCTTAAAATAATAGAGAATGACTTTTGAGGAAAAAATGCCATCTGGTAGTAGGTGTAAATCAGTGGTGGTATTAAATCCATATGGCCAAGGGTCAGCATGTAAACCTCACTGCATATTGAATGTAGCAAGTCACTACTGGCCTGTGTCTTCATTAGGATTTCATGTCCTTTAACATACCGTAAGCAGTGGGCGTAAGAAAGAATGGCAACGTGCATGTACTTTAATGTCTAGTTTTATTTTTCAGTCTCTCTCTCTCTACAAATTCCCCTCCACAAATTTGATGAATGCAAAAAGGGAACAAGACAGATTTAGTAAGAAAAGAGTAAAGCTAGCAGTAAAAGAACCTGCCATTTGTAAAAGCAATAGCTTTTTAAATATAGCTTGTCTAGTATGCTTGGTGGCTTTCACTTTGGGGGCTGTACAGTTTATAACAATAACAAACACTTAGGACTGTACAAAGCAAAATGGGATCTCTGAATGTTGCTCATCTTTCCCCTACAGAATGACACATGTCCTCCTGGCATGGCTACACCTTATCAACTTATATCTAATTAATTCAGTAGTTCCCAACCTTCCTAATTCCACGACCCTTTAATACAGTTCCTCATGTCGTGGTGACCCCTATTTAACAAGCCACTGCCGCAGGTGCCATAGAGTACTTCCCTCTACAGGCACCCTCAGCCAATTGCAGCCTCCTGTGCCATTGACTGACATCCCCTCCAACCTATCAAGCTGTAACTCACTCTTTCCCCCCCTTTCTCCCACCCCCCAGACCTAAGCTATTTGTGCCTTTTTCTTCACTGGCTCATGGTGACCCCTTTGAAATGTTCGTTAGACCCCCAAAGGGGTCCCAACCCCCCCCCCCCCCGGTTGAGTACCACTGAGTTAACTGGAAACCGGTATAAGTTTCCCTTTCCATGAGTCTCTAATCTCTATGTATTTTCCCCTTCAGTGGAGCTGGTGAACAGTTTATTCTCCGTTTTAAAAAAAATTGCATCAGCTTTTTACACAGCATTTTAAATATCACACTTTACCCACTTGGTTTATAATCCAAAGTATACTGTCATTTCTTTTTTAAATGGTTACTGGAAACACAAGATGTCTTTTAAAGGGACCGGTTAACAGCCAGAACAGGATGGCGCAGAATGGACATTTCTTAATGAAAATTGATGCCAAAAGCTGTGGGCAGCAATGGACAAACATCATAATAATATTTTAGTCTTCAATCTCAACAAATATTACTCTTTCACCAACTTTTTATTGTCCCCCAAACCCAGCAGAATGGAACACAGTGACCTGAAATGGCAACTTCCAAGTGGGATAATCAACCTGAATTCTGACATCTTCAGCTTTCAGTGATTTCTCTCTTCCAGCATCATATTCTGTGCAACATACTCTACTCTGCATGTGAAGAAGCAACAGGGCAGACAATATCAAGAGAGAACATGCCATCAAATCACTACCTCATTTTCCGTTCCCTCCTGGGGGCTCCTTGTCCCCTGTGCAAGCATGGCTGCAGATTGCAGCACCTGCAACAAGGGTTTGGTTATATTTACATTTGCCTTGCAATAAGCGCTGGTCTAAATAGAATCAATTTAGAAATCACGTGGAAGTCGCATGGCATTTGTGTCGGTGTGTGCTTCCTGTTGGGAAAACATTTAATCTGTTTTTAATCTGTGTTATATTTCAGTGGAGGGGCTACACTGACTATTAGAATTGCTGCCATGGAGGCTTTCTCCTGCCCTCACCTATCCTGCCCTCACACTGGCCACTAGTCCCTGCAGCTGTTGTGAGATAACAGCAGCAGGGACTAGTGGCCAGGGTGAGGGCAGGCCAGGAAAGAGCAAAACTGCCTGTCCCTTTATTTATTTTCATTTATTTATTTATTTGACTTTTATACCGCCCATCTAGACCAAAGGCTACTCTGGGCGGTTTAGAACATGTAACAACAAATAAAGGAATACATTTTAAAAACCAAAATACAAGGTACATAATAAAATAAAATATACATAAATCAACAACAAAAAACTAAAATGAAGCTAAAATGAAGCTAAAAATGGCAAGAGATTTGATAAAATGGTTTAAAAATAGTGCCTTACTAAATGTCTGAAGAATCAGGGAACGCCATTCTATAGAACCCGGTCTTCAATAGTTTTTTAAAAGTTTGAAGCGAGGGTGCCAGCCGAATTTCAGGGGGTAGATGGTTCCATAACTTGGGAGCAACCACCAAGATGGCCCTACTCCTTGTTACAGCTTTCCGGGCCTCCCTCGGGGTTGGGACTCCCAGGTGTCCTGCCTGGCTGGCACGGGTGATCCTGGCAGTTCTTCTTGGGAGGAGCCGCTCTGTCAGATACTGAGGTCCTTTAGAAAGCTTGTCTGCTTCTGGCCCTTTAAGAATGCTCCAGCTGATGCCATTTGTACCCTCATAATATACCACAGAAATAAAGGGTGCCTAGCTTTGCAATGGTGTAGTAACCTGGATCCAGGCATAGATCCTCTTGAACCCACATGGTTTTCCCATGGGATCTGTCCCCCAACACTGTCAAAACTTGAATCCCATTTGTACCCACAAAATACACCACAGAAATTAAAGGGTGCCTGGCTTATATCTCACTTGTTAGCCTGTACACTGCTAGATGGGCAGTATAAAAGTTAAATAAATAAATAAATAAATAAATAAATAAATAAATAAATAAATAAATAAAATTTGCACTGGTGTAGAAACGATGATCCAAACAGGGCTCCTCATGATTTTAACACTGGATCATCTCCAAGCCACTGTCCAGTCTGTGGGTAGAGGTGGTGCCTATGATTGAGATTATCCAACATCAAAATCATGTGGATCCATAAGGACCTGTGCTTCTGATCTGCCTGCCTGCCTGCCTGTCTAAAGAGAGCTCTTTGCTCCTCCAAGCCTGCACCAGACAGGCCATGTCCTCCCTTTTCCCTCAGGCCACCTGCACCTGACCATCCCTCCTTCCTCCTCACCCTCACTGTGGCGCTTGTTGCTGCTGCTGTTGCACCCTCCACCTCTTCTAGTTACCCAAAAGACATGATTTGCAGGGACAGAGGTGTTTGGTTATGCAGAAACAACTGAAATAAATGAAGGTTTCATATGCATGTCAAAATAAGCGAGCCTCCAGTAGAAGAGTCTTTTATACGGCCTTCCAACAAGAATGCACACTTCCCTGGCAAAGTAAACCATGCCATTGTTCATGGCATGGAGATAACTTTGTTTGTTTGTTTGTCACCCCCTTTCATCCATCTAATCTGGTTTTGTATGATCGGTCTGTGCCATCGTTTTTTAAAGGTTAGAGCTGTTTTCAGTATTTTTATCTCAATTTTGTTTTGTGTTATATCTGTTGTAACTACCCAGAATAATGCTGTATGAGAGACAAAGCAGACACACATGCAGGTTTTCTGAGTGGAGTGCCCTGCCCTCACAGGGCAGCAAGCCTTTTTATTGATCATCCGTTCAGTAGGCAACAGAAGAAGATAATCATTGACAGAAAGAGACTTCCTCACGTAGGCTTCTGGAGCTCATTGGTGGTGAGCTTATCAAGAGTGCCAGACTATGCCTGACCTAGAGCTTAGTTCCTGTTGATCCATTTGGGAGATAGGATGCCCGATAATATCCTGTTTACCAAAGAAATCTCCTCTATCTCCCTGGGGCCTCCCCGCACAAGTGAGAATGAGAAAATTTCATGCTGCCTGCTCAGGTCTCTGGGTCATGTCCTTTTCCCAAAGGGAGTTGTTATTCCTTCATAGTGCCTTGGCACTAACAAGTAAAAAGTAAAGGTTCCCCCTGCACATGCGTCCTAGTCATGTCGAACTCTAGAGGTGGTGCTCATCTCCATTTTCAAGCCAAAGAGCCAGTGTTGTGCAAGTCCATGGCACTAACAGGAGTGGGATATAAATGGAATAAATAAATAAAAATAAAAAAAGTATTTTAAATTTCAAAAGTAAAATGCAGAATGCAATACAACAGTATTTCTTATTGTCTGCTAGATTCTGCCCAAAAGCAAGGACAGAACTAGAAACTACTGGAAGAAAAAGGAAAGATACTCTAATGAGACAAAATAAAGGGAGCAGATGGGAATTGCCCCTATTCTTCCTAGGTTGAATGCCAGGAAGATGTAAGTTGTTTTGTATTCTTTGTATTTTGTATTGTATTCTTTGTGGATGCAGATATTTTGAATATTTGTGTAAGAGATCCTTTGGAATGAAATGAGGTAAATGGGCCTATTTCCAATTTAAAATGGAGAACAAAATAGTTACTTCAGTCTAAATGACAAATTAGATGGTAACAACTCCCCGGGATTCAGAGGTGTCTCCTACGAATTCCAGAAAAAACAAAACATGAAATTACACAACGCCTCATAGAAATCTGCCTACTATTAAACCAAAAATACAAAATAAAAAAACCACACCAACCCTGCCTGTGGGCCAGTTGGTCGGTGCAGGAAAAGAAAAATAAAATTAAAAATTAAAAAAGCCCACCAACCCTGCCTGCAAGGCAGCTGGTCGGCACGAGAAAAGAAAAATAAAAAATAAAAAAATAAAAAATGTGCCAACACTGCCTGTGGGCCAGCTGGTTGGTGCATGAAAAGAAAAATAAAATTTTAAAATTTTAAAAAAACATGCCGACCCTGCCTGCGAGCCAGCTGGTCACCATGGGAAAATAAAAAATAAAAAATAAAAAACCCACCAACCCTGCCCATGACCCAGCTGGTCGGCATGAGAAGAAATTAAAAAAAACCTGTGCTGATTCAGCCTGCAAGCCAGTTGTTTAGCACAAGAAGAAATTTTTAAAAATTAAAAAAAACTACACCAAAAAAAAACATGCCGACCCAGCCCATGGGCCGGCTGGTTGGCATGAGAAGAAATAAAAAATAAAAAATAAAAAAATGCACTGACCCAGCCCTCAGGCCAGCTGGTTGGTGTGAGAAGAAATTTTTAAAAAATAAAATAAATAAAAACACACCAAACCAGCACGTGGGACAGCTGGTCAGTGCGAGAAGAATTTTTTTAAAATAAAAAAATTAAAAAGTGCCGACCCAGCCCACGGGCCAACTGGTCAGCACGAGAGAAAAAACACCAAACGAAACAAATGAAATACGAACCAATTTATTTTAAAAAAAATCATTTCTTAATAAACACAACAAAACAGAAGAGCTAGAAATGAAGAATGAAATGAAACGCCATTTTAGTGCCCATCCCTAAAAAGGACTCAATAAGGATGGTCTAGCCGAGGTCTTAGGCCAGAAATCAGGGATTCAGGAAGCTAGCAGGATTCCTTAGTTCTGGATTTTGGGTGAATAAAATAGCAATTTCAGATCAGAAATAATGGTCAGTCCCAAAAAGCCTGGCAGGGATCAGTAGGAGGCAGGGTTCAAGCAATCAGGCAGAGATGGAGACAGCATGCATCAGCACTCCAGAACATTCTTCCAGAATCTAATGTGATAGTGGTAGTGTGTCTTTTTATGTGGCTTTGGCCATATAATCCTATCTGATGGCCTGGGGATAATGGACCAGAAGAAATGGATGGGCAGACTCTCTTCACAAAAATGCAAAGAACTGTATAGTGTTTGCTCTTCCAGACCTTGAAGTTTATTAAAAAGGGTGCTTCAACCTGTATTGCCTCTCTACAAGAGGGCTGTCTTATCCTTGGGCTAGAGCATTCTGTTTAATTTTAATGGGGGTTGTTTAGAGCTATGTGCTATTTCCTCTTGAGTGTTGGACTCATTTGAGATCAGAGACTATTCCTTCTCAGGCACTGTACTTAACCTATACTTGTCCTTGGTAAGGCAAGCTTCCCAGTTAAAGAAGCCCGTGGAACACACGTCTTGGCAAAAATAAGCCTCTGCAGGGGTGTTGTGCCTGAAGCGTCTTATTTTTGGTAACAAGGCAGTGATGCCACTGAGATAGATGGCAACACTCTAAGACGCAGGGCTGCTAAGAAAATCTGCAGTTCAAAGCAGTTGATTGTGAAGGTTATTTTGTGTGCTTTGTGGAAATAAACTAAAACAAATCAAAGCACTTCACAAGGCTAAAGCATAATAATCTGCCCTGCCCACTTTCCCATCGTTAGTACCTTATGTGTAAACGAAGAGCACTGCAGCATTAGCAGTGCTCTGTAAGCCATTTCTCTTATTTTCAGAGAGCAGAGTCAATGGAGAAGAGCAATAAAAATTATTCAGTCCCATGTTGTCATTCCGAGAGCAGTAATGAAAAGTAATGATGTTAGTGTTCTTATGGTACTTTGGAGGGTAAGAAATGAAAAACAATATGATTTTCTCAGTTTATTATTAACACTAATGTGTGTGTGTGTGTGTGTGTGTGTGTGTGTGTGTGTGTGTGTGTGTGTGTGTGTGTGTGTTTTGCAGTAGTCTACTAGTCAGTGATGTTAGTAATTTCCCAAATGTGTCTTTTTAACATTTTTGGAGCTTTGGGGTCATTTTTTTTCTACTTTTAAAAAGAATCTTGAAGATATGCCATTCTACCTAGTAACTTATCATTAATTTATTACTCCGAATCTGTTCTAACCACATATTATAAAAATGTTTAAGAAGCAGCTAATACAATATCTATTAGCATTCTTAATGATATGTTCAAGTTAACTCAGTGTTCAAATTTTGGTTCTGCATTTGAATTAAAACAAATAGCATAACTTTTAGCTACTGATTGCTCTAAATTAAGAAATATTCCTAGGCATTACCTGTTGCATACTGAATCATGTGACTTGATATAAAAGAGATATGAACAGAGACTTCTTAAATTACAGTTGTATTGTAACTCATGAAGAGGATTTTGTCCAATATTTCTCACTGTTGTGATGAATGCAGAGAGAGAGAACATTAACAGAACGTTTTAAAATAAATTAAGTCCAAAATAAGAGTAACCCCCAGGACTCTTGCTGAAAACACATACATAGAGTTAGTAGTCCCATAATAAGTTGCAACTAGAGTAGGTCCATTGAATCAATTGGCCTTAAAAGGGAGTTGACTCAACAGATCCCCACTGATTCAATATGTCTTCTGTAGTCATGATGACTTCCTACTGAATTTCATCTGTGATTTCAATAACCTCAATAGAGGATCTGTAAGAAATACCAGAATAATTTTCACCCACGAGGAAATGTGTGGTTTGATGCCAGGAATCCTGAACTTTTAACGTACCTAATGAGTCAAAGGATGAACAGGTATCTGACCTGGGATCCCTTAACGCATAGCTTGTCCTCTTAGACACCACCTGAGCTGCTTCTTTTTAGGCACAGCAAGGCTTATAGGTTCTCCAGTCTCTGTTAGGGTGCCCTCAGACAGTGCTTTATCCTGTGTCATGGGTTGTTTTGGAAATGGGGCTGTTTCATGCCATTTTCTGGAATGACATAACATTCTACTAATCGCAAACCAGCCCAGCCCTTATCCAGGCCTACCCTCACCTTTTTGGACTGTGACAGAGGCTATTTTGCTTTCAATGTGGGTAGGATCAATCTGTCTTGGTTCTGTTCCAGCATCCTGGGATCAGTGATTAAAAACAAACAAATGAAAGCAGATCCTCCAGCAATTCAGCAGTATAGCCCTTATTAATGTTGTATGAATTCCAGTTTTCTCCATGGAGAACATTTCGTTTCTTTTTATTTTCTTTTTTTTTTCTCCTGTAAAGCCTTGCACCATGTCTATTGGGTGGAAAAGACATTTCAGTGGCATATTTCATGCACGCACACACCCCAAAATACCCCAACCCAAAACAAAATCCAAAGCCACAGGCTGATGTCTCTCTTCATTGGAGGGGATTTCAGAGGGGGTGGATTTGGGTTGCTACTAGTTCTTCTCACTCACATTCACACACACACACCTCACAAAAGCTGCAGCTTTGCTAGTCATGCAACTGTCTCACCAGCAAATACCTCTCCCATCTGTTGTAAACATATTTGGAGGAAATAAGCAATTGCATTTGCTTCAGGGCAAGGAGATGAATAGCCCAGGAACTATTTGACAGAAGGCTTATGCCGGCTGCAGAGAGAGAAGAATGGGAGACACAGGGTTCCTTTGAGGTACAGTATGGTTTCCTCTCCTGAAACCACCCAGTCTTGGCAAGGGGATGCAAGACTCACCCTCAAACGGCATATTGCACTTTGAAGAAGTCCTGTTTAGCCCAATCAAGCCCAGACTATATGGACCGTCTAGTTGCACTGTTACTTTGTGAAACACCTTCACGCACAAATATGTAAGTAAGGCAAGTAGGAAATAGAGCTGCTTATACTTAGGGAGCATGTGATTTCAGATACAGTAAAAAGGCAGTTGTGAGGGTGTGTTCATGTCAGCATGGAGGCCGGTTTACGTACATCTTCATCTTTTTAGGAGAAGCACTCTGCTTTCATACAGTTACAAAACTCTCATTCTGTCACTCACTCTGATTCTGCTGGTTTTCTATTACAGAGGTTCAGCGGACCACAGAATTATGCTAATGAAACATTCCAAAACCCTTAGAATGTAGGTTTTCAAAAAGAGGGAAAGCATGTTTTGTGACACAAAATGCCCTGGCACCTGGCTTGACTCTTGCAGAGGACTTTCCCAAGCATCACTCTACAGGCGTCATCAGTTGGGCCATAAAGGATGAATTTACATTTTTCAAAACGAGTTCTCTAAGAAAAGACAGTATCCCCAGTAATGTATTGATTTATTTTATTCAATAAGTCACATGAAAATCTTTGCAAAGGCATTACATTTGAACACTCATTTCACATGTTTAGTGCATTCATAACATTTTTCATTGTCAAAGTGTATCTCTTAGTGCTTTCTTCATACTAAGCGAGGGAGTAAAAATAATATTGCTACACTTATAGTCTTTTTGTTTGTGTTGTACTTGGTATGAAGGTAAGAAAGGGGAAAAGAGAAATCACAATGTAGCAAATAATAAAAGCCCTGAAATTATGTGTCAGCTCATCAACATGTTTGCTAGCCTTACTAGAAGATATTTACTTCAGGCAATAGATTCCAGACAGATGCCATTTTCCTGCTTGCAATCTGCTATCTCTATTTTTCCCTAGTTAAAAATGAATAATTGGAGAGATTGTAGACTTCTTTACACTCTTCTCTTCACTGTAGAAACGACTGGAAAATTCCAAGCCAAATGGTGTGTGTGTGTGTGTGTGTGTGTGTGTGTGTGTGTGTGTGTGTGTGAGAGAGAGAGAGAGAGAGAGAGAGATAGAGAGAGAGAGATGGTAATATTGTATTTATAAGAAAAAGAAAACTGAATATATATGCATTTTTTTTAAAAAAAACCAAATCTAAGCAGACTTCACCACTTTATCAATATCAAAAGCAACACATTTAAATTAGTTAGCCAATAAATGAATTGCCTGGCAAGTTTATGAAAGTTACTGCTCACTCCTATGTGTGTTTGCTCAAAGGCACACTCAAGGTGTTGACTACACAGTATTTATTTATTTATTTTATTTATTTATTTATTTATTTAGCTTGTATGCCGCCCACTACCCAAAGGTCTCTGGGCGGCTCACAATCAGTAGGAAAATACAAGTGAATCCTCTGTGAACATGCACTGGGGGAATCTGTTTTCCCTGTGATTAATTTGCTTCAGCTGACCACACAGAGATTAGCATCAGCAGAAAGGAGGAAATCAGCCTTGTTTTCAGCTTGTTAACCGCCTTGTTTGCAGCTAGCAGCTCCCCACACATGCCTAACACCGTTTTCCTGTATCCTTTGTTTCCCTTCTCTCTCCATTCCATTTCTTTTTTATTTTAAAGTCTTTCTGACCTAGTGCTAGACCAGCTAGGTGACCAATCGGGGCAGGGGGAGGGGGAGCGAAGAAACTGCAACGAGGCAGGCAGATGTAGCAGCTCTGCTCTAGCAGTCCAGATTTGCAGGAGGCACAGTCAGAGCAGAGGTACCAGAGCATTGTGGAGTAGATAATTGTTTGTGGGCTGGGAAAGGAGATGGCCGAAGGGCAATGAAGGGTCACAAAAACAGTCAAAAGACAGGTTTTCTTTTAAGAGTTAAAAAAAGGCAACCCCTCTTATGACCTCTAACATTCACAAAGGGCGTTTTTACATGACCCATAAAATCTGAGGCAAAGGGCTCCCAATCCAGAGCTTAAAAATGTTTTCCCACCAGCTCCAGACTTAAAAAAAAAATAAGTTCGACCACACCCACCTAAGCACATCCCAATGCACTTTTCAAGTACATAGCCTCCAGGAGGTAAAAAAATCTTCTGATGCACATTGTAAAGCTGTGAATGCCGGGCTCCCTTGCCTTCTGTTTGTTTTTTGTCCCTGCCGCCCCTTTAAGAGACAGAAATCCCTACGGGGCTGCTCGGGGCTGCTTCGACTGGCAGACAAGGTGAGCCTGCATTTTTTTTCTCCTTTTTTTCTCCCTCCCCTCATGCAGACAGGAACAATGGAGTGCGGAGGGGTGGGAACACAGGAAGAGCGACAAACCCCCACGATGGTTTGAAGTCCCCTCTCCCTTCAATTCTTCTATCGAATGTATGCTCACTGGCCAACAAAATGGATGAAATACTCCTTTTGAATAGATATAACAAAGATTTCTCGAATGCAGCACTGATTTGTTTTACAGAATCATGGCTGAGTGACTTAATCCCAGAAAACTTTGTACATATTCCAGGGTTCCAAATTCAACGAGCGGACAGAATTGTTGATACATCTGGGAAACAGAAGGGCGGAGGGTTGTGCTTATATATCAATAATTGTTGGTCTAAAGAAATAACCACCTTAAAGAAATTTTGCAGTGTGGACTTGGAAACATTAATCATTATCTGCAACCCCTTTTATTCCCCACGGGAATTTTCTACATTTTTGGTGGTTGCAGTATATATCCCTCCTGATGCTTCTGTGACAAATGCATTAAGTATTTTAACTAGTCAAATTATATGGGCTGAAAATGCATATCCTGATGCTTTCAAAATTATTTTAGGTGATTTTAATCAAGCTGATTTAAGGAAGGAGTTACCAAAGTTCTTTCAGCATGTTAAATGCCCTACTAGAGGGGAAAATATTTTGGATCATTGTTATACAACTTTAAAAGATGCTTATCGCTCTTTATCACGCTCAGCTGTGGGTCATTCTGATCATTGCATGGTTCACCTTGTTCCTGTTTACAAACAAAAGCTTAAAACTCTAAAACCAACAATTAAAACAGTGAAAACTTGGACTGAGGAAGCAAAGTTAAAGTTGCAAGCATGTTTTGACTGCACTGATTGGGACCTATTTGAAAACACTTCTGCTGATTTGGATGAGCTCACAGACACTATAACATCGTATGTCAGCTTTTGTGAGGACTTATGTGTGCCATCTAGGAATGTGAAAATTTACAGTAATAACAAACCGTGGTTTACAACTAAACTCAAACAGCTACGTCATGCCAAAGAAGAAGCCTATAAAAATGGTGATAGAACATTGTATAATCAGGCTAGGAATATATTGAACAGAGAAATTAGAGCAGCGAAAAGGAACTACACTGAAAAGTTAAAGAACCAGTTTTCAACAAATGAATCAGCAAATATGTGGAAAACTCTTAAAACCATTACTGGTAATAGCAAGACCCCTCTCCATGTTGAAGGAAATCATCAACTGGTGAATGACTTGAATATGTTTTACTGCAGGTTTGAGAGGAAACTGCAGCCACCTATTTCTGCAATTTCCATCTCAGATTTAACAACAACTGAGCCTGTGGAAATTTATCCCACGTCATCGGGTCCTCCATCTTTGGTGATCACAGAGAAGGAGGTGCAAAGTTTGTTTCACAATCAGAAGTTAAGAAAAGCACCAGGTCCAGATAAAATCTCTTCTTCTTGTTTAAGAGTTTGTGCTGAACAACTAGCTCCTATTTTTACCAGCATCTTTAATAGATCACTGGAGATGTGTTATGTTCCTTCTTGCTTCAAACATTCATTGATTATTCCAGTACCAAAAAAATCTTCTGTCAAGGAATTGAATGATTATAGACCAGTTGCTTTAACTTCTGTGGTCATGAAAACTTTTGAGAGACTAGTGTTGGCTCACCTGAAATCTATCACGGATTTGTCATTAGATCCATTGCAATTTGCTTATCGTGCAAATAGATCAATAGATGATGCTATTAATATGTCCTTACACTATATATTGCAACATCTTGAATCTCCAAAATCTTATGCAAGGGTTCTTTTTATTGATTTTAGTTCTGCATTTAACACTATTATTCCGGGTATCCTTATGACTAAATTAAAACAGCTGGCTGTACCTGATCACATTTGTAAATGGATTGTAAGCTTCCTAACAGACAGAAAGCAGCAGGTGAAGTTAGGTAAAATTATATCAGATATTAACAAGGTTAGCATAGGAGCCCCTCAGGGCTGTGTGCTTTCTCCATTTCTGTTTTCCTTATATACTAATGATTGTACCTCAAAGGATTCCTCTGTTAAAATAGTGAAGTTTGCAGATGACACTATGGTGATTGGTCTCATTCGAGACAATGATGAATCTGCCTATAGGCAAGAGATTGATCAATTAGTTTTATGGTGTACTCAAAATAATCTTGAATTAAATACATGGAAAACTGTTGAAATGGTGGTGGATTTTAGGAGGACTCATTCTATACAGCCACCTCTTATGATATCAAATAACTTAGTGTCAATAGTGGAGTCCTTTAAATTTTTAGGTACTATTATATTTCAAGATTTAAAATGGTCATCTAATATTGAAAGTATTATTAAGAAAGCACAACAAAGAATGTTTTTTTCTGCGTCAACTTAGGAAGTTTAGACTGCCAAAAGAACTGTTGATTCAATTCTATAGAGGTGCTATTGAATCTATTATCTGTTCCTCTATAACTGTCTGGTTTAGCTCTGCAACTAAGCATGACAGATATAGACTTCAAAGGATAATTGGAACTGCAGAAAAAATTATTGCTACTAATTTGCCATCTATTGTGGAATTGTATACCACACGAGCTAAAAAGAGGGCGATGAAAATATATACAGATTCCACACATCCTGGACATAATCTGTTTCAATTGTTACCCTCAGGGCGACGTTTTAGGGCATTGCATACTAGGACAACTAGATATAGATATAGTTTCTTTCCAAGTGCTATCAAACTATTGAATAATTAATTTTTACATTTCTTCTTCCTTTTTAAATAATAGGTTATATTGTAGTATTGTTCTGTGTTTTTATTGCTGACTATATGATTCTTATATTTCCTTTTATGTAGAGAGGGCATTTTTACCAAAACAAATTCTGGGTGTGTCTAACCACACTTGGCCAATAAAGTATTCTTCTTCTTCTTCTTCTTCTTCTTCTTCTTCTTCTTCTTTTAGAGGTTGTGTAAAAGCGCCCAAAGTGACACCAGGCAAGGGAAGATCCCAGGAGCTGATCCCTTTTTTCATCAGTTAACCACTTCTTATCCAAGCACAAAGCAATTGTCAGGGCTATTTTTTTTTTTTTTTGACAAGTGTGAATAGTAGTGAGCAACAAGAGAGTATTCTGTAGACCATCTTGACTGCTGCCATGGGTGTTGTCAACATTCAATATGCCCTTTGCTGTGTAATGCTTGGCATCCTTTTTTTCTGCTAGCAACACAGGCATGATGTTGTGCAACAATTTTGGACATTTTCCTGGTGTTTTAAATTGTGGATACAGAAGCATAATATCCCACATTCAAACCAGAGGGTTTGTGTATGTGTACACATGTTTTGAAGAACTGAATCTCTACATCAGCCCCACATTAGGTCAGGATCCATTTGTAAGCAGTTCATGCTGACGGCATTTTGTTATATCTTGCATAACTGGAAGAAGATGTTTTTGTCTATTTAATAAATAATTGTTCCTTGAAATATCTCAAAACAAATTAGGCACCATCCCAAATGGTTTCCCCTCTGAGATGCTTAAGGAACCAAACCTGTTTAGGTTTAGGAATTGAATTGTCACATGTGCTCTGAGACCACTCACAGAAGGAAAGTATAGTTAAAATCAGCAAATTTAACTTCTCTTTCTTCAGATTTTAGGATTATTTCAACCATTTCAAAAACAGAGTGTCCCCACCCCATTCCTGTTGGGTCCATCCCATTAAACACCTGCTACACTACTTTAGTGTGAACCATTATTATCCCTTTACAGGTATGCTCAAATTCATTAATGTTCCTTTGTTGAAAATATCTTCAGGAACATGGGTGCAGCCACTAACATTGGTTAGAAGTGCTATGGCTAAAAGCAGGTGGAGAGAACTTCCACCTACAGTGATCAGAGAGAAGGAGAGAAGCAAAGTTTTCCAAGTAGCCCAGTAAGTGAGCTGCAAAATGGATTCATTTCAGAGTCTGAGTTGGCACCTTGCAAGACAGCACTCCACAGGACATTTCTGATCATTACTGATCATCCAAACACAAGGTAAAAACCTTTTAACTGGTTCTTGTATCAGGCTGATATTCAGCAGAGTAGGAGGAGACGCGGGCTTGTTTGGTGCCAAATATGGAAAAGTTTGAACAAGCAGAATTCTAACTAGTGTTCTAAAATGTTCCCTACCCCAAATTTGTTTCGTTTGGGGGAGCAGCCTAGCCAAATCTCTGATTATTTTTTCAAATGCTCGCCGTTGTTTCCTGAAAGGAAAACGCTTCCTTTAACAAGCTGTTCTTTATTTGAAGTTGACCCATCCTGTTGTTTGGAAGATAGACAACCTTACAACACTTGTGTTACACAGAAAATCTTTCATAAATTCTTGCTGCCTATGTTTATGAACACAATAGTAAGTCTCATTGAGATGAATGGGGTTCACTTCTGGGAAACAGGGCATGTTAGGACTGCAGCCTTAACAGAGGAATAAGTGGAATTTGACTTGATTGAACTTCCTTCTCAGTACACTTGCAGACAAGATCACTTGCAAGCACAACATCCAGAAGCATTCTGAGTGCTTCTGAATCTAGAAGCATTCTTTTATTGGGTTGATCATATATAAGTACTAAAAACACTTAACACTGCAATCCTGCGTGAGCCCTCTCAGAAGGAAACCATGTTTAGTATGGAACTTCTAAGCTAGGGTTGTCTAAGGCTTTGCTGCTGCCTTAAGTATCTCAGTCCTTTCATGAACTGTGTATGTACCCTGCTGCAGCCGAGACACGGAGATGATTTCTTCTACAGGAAATGTGGATGTATTGTGTGTTGTTTAACTTTGATTTAAAATGCACATGTTTTAAATTCTTAAAAACTTCTCTCAATTATGAATGTGGGATATTATGTCTGTGTTCATGACTCAGAACTACAGGAAATGGTTCACCATTGCCTTGCAATAGCATGTATTTTTGATGCCAGAAGGAAAAACCCAGCCAATGGCGCCAATGGCTGCCATCAAGATGGTCAGCAGCATCTCTTCTTGGGCTCACCAAGAGACATAGAGGAAGGGAAAACCACAGAACTTGAATCTGTTTTTCACCTTCCAGACACCACTCACCCAAACACAAACAATTATCATGGCTGGTTTTCAATGCAGTCTGTGGCTCCAGTATTTATTGCTTGGGGGTGAGGGGACCCCACTCCCAATGCCTCAGATCTTTTGTGGAAGTATAGAAGCTCATGTGGAAGTTGTCATCAGGTGATGTGATGTAACCTCTGCCTTCGGGACCAAATGACAGTGGCTCATTCGCCCCTACATGAATGAGAAGGGGTCCTTGATCTGACCGCAGATATGTAAGAGCAGCGATAGAGATATGAGTTGTGGGACTCAAGCCTATATCCCTTAGCCACTATGGCCATTGCTGGCCGAGAGATTCTGGGAGACATAATTCAATAAAATAATTTATCGAAACTCTGTCCAACCTGCTACCTGATATGTTTTCTGTTGCGTATTGACTGTAAAAGGGTAAAGTTCTCACTCAGCTCCACCTCATTACATTCAGCCTCAATCCACCTCCTGATTGGTTGGTGGTTGTACTCCATCTACATTCACTCTGGATCCATCTCCAGATTGGTTGTCACCTGCGGGGCTGGCTATATAAGCAGCCCAGCCAGGCTGGTGTATGTCTGTGTGTGTTCCTACTAATAAAGAGCTGTTCATCGTCTGTGTCGGCTCCATCCTTCACTCCCACAATGCAACATTTCCCAAAATCCACTTTAGGATTCTGAGGCAGATTGTTGTCAGGGCAGTGGTCTGTAGCACAGAGCACAGGATATGCGCAGGAAGTAGACTTGTGTGCCTTGTCTGATATTAAATATAAAATGGATTTATCTTTCACTGTCTGTGTGTATTGGCTTGTGCCCAGTGGACATGCACATTGACTAAAGCCTCTAGGCACAATAAGGACTTAACAGCTAAGTGCCTTAAATATTGTGCTATTCTGCAAGTCAAGTTTCTCAACCCCTTAACAAATAGGAAAAACAACAACAAATGTAAATATTCAGTTTGGCTCCCATGACTTTACAGTATAAATCTTAAACCTCCTGAAAACATAGAAAGTGGCAGAAATGCATATAAGACTATGGAACATTGGTCTGTGGCACATTCACTGCCAGAAATAGATTCCAATCTCAGGGTTGGCACAGCAGCAGCATCTGTAAAATGGCAGTAGGAGATACAGTCTTTTTCCAGTGTCATAAACAGTAACATATGAGGGTATTAATGTCATGCAGAGAAGGGAAATTGCTGACAATTTTCTGCAGCTAGAGGTATAAAAAAATCTGGCTTAACCCAACACACAGCATTTCTTGTATCTGATAAGACGACAGTATTACCATTTCCCAATTATGCATGATCGCTGTCAAAAGTTAGTCTTTAAGGTGCCACACGTCTTGTGTCTTTTGTTTTGTTTTGTTTTTCTTTGATTTTTGCCTGCAGTTCTGGGAAAGACGAACATGGCTACCCTCTCTGAAACTTCTGCTGTCAAAACGGTGTGCGAAGGAGTGACAAAACACACACAAAAACCTTGTTGATAACCAGCATTTTACTGTACATTGTGGTGTCAATGCTGTAATGGCCAGGGCACTTGTATCCTTCTACAGACCATTTAGCTGCCTTGAAATTCAACTATTTTCTTAAAAAAAAAAACTTTAATTAAATGTGATCATATTTAAATTAAGTGTGTCAGACAGTTGCCTCTTAAATATTCTCCAAAACACTTTTAATGAACTAAATTACTTTCCCCTTTGCTGCACATAATTATTAAATAAAAACAATGTTTTGGAATGAAGACATGTCACTGCAAATACGGAATCAAAATCAAAACTTGGCTCCAGGTTGGCAGTCTGAGACTAATAACTAACTTATAACCAGAAATTTAGCACAGCAACCACTGTCTTGAAAATGTGGGGCACTGTCCCAGAAGCCTACACAAGGTTTCTGGGGAAAAAGACATACCTCAGCAGACCTTAGAGTAGAAGATGACAATCTGATGCACCCAGGTGTTATAAAACCATTTTGCTGCACTCCTAGCTAGCCAGTGTTGGCCTGACCATCAGCTACACGGTTGTCATTATGAAACTAAGCATGTTTTTTCTGCAACAGCTTTCAGGGGGTGTTCTGGCCATGAAGACAGATCCAAAATTAATTAGGAAGAGAGGCAATATATCCATGCTCCCCCCCCCCAGGTGGTGTTCCTCTTTAGAAATCATGGGGGTGAAGAAAACAGGAACAAACCAACCAAGAGGCTGTGGTGCCCCTTTTTGCTCACACAGAAGTGGTTTGTGTCCATATGATTAACCCAATTGCCTGTTACTTTGGGTTTCATCTCAGAATCAGGCTAAGGAGTCATTCATCAGTCAACAGACAGCTTGGCCAGTGTCAGAATCTGTCCCCATGAAAGAGCCAATTCAGTGACAGCTGCAAACAATAAAATTGTGGCATCCTGTATTATTTTTCTCTCCAGGGCACTCCTACAGCCATTGAGGGTCAGCCTTCAATTGGTGTTGACAGATTTATACTTCATGGTTCTATAGCTGTGAAACAGTCTAAAGCAGGAGGGTAATCATAAGAAAAGGGTAATATTTCATAGTCCATTATTAAATATGAAAGAGCCAGACGTGGAATATTTCCATTAGCTCACTTTTGTGCTGTTCCTCCTATACCTTCATGTAATCTGCTGCAAAGAGTTTTTTGTCCCATCAGAAACGCTTTCCCTTGGTTAAAAGGCCGTTCCCCCACATGTGTTCAAAGCAGGCATTAGAGGTGTAAACATACTATGGGCTTCACCAGCAATATGAAGCCTGTTTTGGATGGCAGCTTATGTATCTGTGTCAAAAACTTTCACAATATATACCTGTGTTTTTGTTTTGTTTTGTTTTTTTATCCCTCACATGTTTCAAGTGCATATCATGTCTAACATCTACAGTATTGAGGGAATGCTGAGTTTGTTCAGGACAGAGTTTAACATGGTTGTTCAACAAATAAGATAGGGCTGTGGTGGCTCCGTGGACCAAGGCTCCCAAAACTGTTGGCTGCAAAGTGGCAGCTCGGCAGTTCGAATCCACGCAGCGCAGCGAGCTCCCACTGATAACCCCAACTCCTGCCAGCCTAGCAGTTCGAAAGCATGTAAATGCAAGTAGATAAATAGGTACCACCATAAAAAAACAGGAAGGTAAAACAGTGTTTCCTTGCAGCTATGCCAGCCATGGACTTGCACAACGCTGGCTCTTTCAGCTTGACTACGGAGATGAGCACCGCCCCTAGAGTCGGACACGACTAGCACACATGTGCAGGGGGAAGCCTTTACCTTTACCTTTCCAACAAATAAATTGATATTTCTTCCCATGCACACAGCATCAAGTTCTAGTACAGTGGCTAGCTACAAACATAAATATCACATATTAGGCAACGGATCATATTAAGGAATCACTTCTCTTTCTGAAGGGACTCACTTCTTATCTTCTTAGATTCAATCTCATCTTTTTACAACACCAGAGCTGGAAGGGAACCTATAAGCCATCACATCCAGCCCCTGTTGAGAAGGAACAGTAGATAATTGAATGCCGAGCCTCAGCTACTGAGCTATCCAGGCATTCAGTGACCTAAGAATTGTAACAGATCCTTGTGTCTTTTGAACATTCAAAGCATTTCACATAACTGAAGCATGGCAACTTTAAGGGACCCCCCCCACTACAAGTCATTATTGAGGCATGATTTTAATCACTTTGAAGTGTGCATGTGGAGCTACTACACTGGCATTCTGGACCTGGTCATGGATGTTGATAAGAATGAATTTTAGCTTAATAAAGGATATTAAGGTTTTATATGCATAAGGTTGATAGCTGCATAGCTATAACTTTGCAAAAAAAAAAAAAACACTTCGTATGAGCAACACATGAGGTTTCTTGTTGCTGAAGCACAGAACAGAAGTTAGGTAATTTCTACCAGATGTAAGCTCCCAGGTGCTATAGGTATATGCTGCAATATGGGTGTGCTTTAAAAAAGAGAGTACATTAGAGACCAGATGCAGGGAAGTGATATCAGGAGACAGAGATCTAGTCTTGTGCACTCCCGGAGGCATTTGGCGGGGCCACGGTGAGATACAGGAAGCTAGACTAGATGGGCCTTTGGCCTGATCCAGCATGGCTCTTCTTATGTTCTTATCCAAATAGCAGTTCGCCATATTTGATTTTGGAAATGTCTACTAAAATAGAAATGGTGGAAGCAACACAACAAAAAGGGACTGCCTTCCACTAATCCTCCACTATCTTCCAGAGTCAAGGATCTTCCTGTTTAATTTGAGGAGCAATCTGCAATCTGTTTACATACTCATGCAATCAAATCAACCAACAAGAATCACCACCTTCCTTCTTTTGCTTTAAACAGTCAATTCATTTCCCCCCAAAAGGCCTTTTCCAAAGCTGTGTTCAGACATACAAAACATTTCTCATCATATATATATGTTTCTGATCTCTCATCAGCCAGCAGCCCAGTCTTCCAGCTGGTGCTGATCTGGCCATGAAGCTGTAAAAAAAATTACTGTACTTGGTGGTGTGTTGACTCATTGTTGAATCATGTAGATAAAAGTTTATTGTACTACTGACAATGCAGGACTAACTATGTGCATCTAAACTCTTGACACAGGATAGTGATCATGTAATGGGATTGCTCAACACATCATAAGGGGGAAACTGTGAGATAAAGGAGAGAGATTTCTGTTGTATGAACACTGCCCAAAGCAGCTGCTAACTGCCAAAGAGGAAAAAGCTTTTCCAAACTGTGAGCAGCTACTACCATCACCCATTGTCCACAAGATAAAGACAGCGTGAGACAGAATCGAGTCATGTAGTGAGGGAGAGAAAGCAAAGAACTCCAGGTTGGTCTTGTGACCCCAAGGCCAACTATATTCTCCACCCCTACCCTCCCCCAAAAAGGATTCTCCACAGGGGAAACAAAAGATGACCTGGCACATAAGGAGCAACCATTTAGGTTTTAAATAAGTTGCACGTGCACACAGTGTTTAATACACACAAAAAGACCTGCGCCATATTCAAAAATATTGCTTTACACCACGTATCATTCAATCCATCCACATTTTGCATGGTCTGCACAATTCCCAAAGGTTCGTGGGAGCAGAAAAATTTGACGACCCCTGTTCTATAGACTGTCCATCTTGATGCCTGAATATTTGAATTAACAGACCTTCAGTCACCTAATCCTCATTGGCAATTTATACTTTTTTGTGTTTGTGTGAAGAAAAAGTGAGGAAGAAATCTGGAACAATGAAAGATTTTATCCACAGGAACTGGAAGCATGAATGCTAACTGGAAAGGTGGTAAAAAGGAACGGAGGCACACCGGGGTGGGGGGTGGGGGGGAGGCCCCTAATGGTTTCAAAAAAGCTTCTGAGTGCTCTCTGCACATTTGTGGCCATTCACAGATGCCATGAAGAAGCAGAATATATGCAAGGGAGTAGAGTAATTGGCATCAAAAAGAAAACATCTGAAGTGTAGGGACTTGGGCCATATGCGAGAAGAAACTGGCTGGTGAACATGAACTATCCTGCTTGGCATATATCATCTGCCCTATCCCCACCCCCTCTGTGTGTGTGTGTGTGTGTGTGTGTGTGTGAGAGAGAGAGAGAGAGAGAGAGAGAGAGAGAGAGAGAAACATAGAGCACTTTGGAGCATCTTAAAAATTTAGCACATTTGTTATGGCATAAAGCTTATGTGATCTAGAAGTAAAACTAGTGTTCCTTGTGGTGCAGTAGTTAAACTGTAGTCAATACTTTTCTCCCAACCTGTATTCTATCCTGATGGGTTCACCACGGATTCAGTGCTGACTCAGCCTTCCACCTTTCTGAGATTAGTAAAATGTGTACCCAGCTCACTCAAATAATGACACTGCAAACTGTTTTAGCATTATGGGGCACTATGCAAGTCAAAACAAGAACAACACTATTGCAGAATCCAGCCATCTAAAAGGATCATTCTATTGTGAATTATTATAGTGTTCATTATGCATATCTTTAGGCTTTAACTGAATTACTACAGATCACTTTTTGGATTCCATTACCATCTTTTACCATTTCACCTTTCCACATCCTTGTTTTGCTTTTGTGGTAATCTTCAATGCATCTCATGAAGTGGGCTGTAATCCACAAAGCCTTAATAATGTGCATAGACACTTTGTTGCTTCTGGTGCAGCAGACTAAGATAGCTAACACTTAACAACCCCAGGCCTAACAGCACTGTAGATAGTAACAGAGTTTCATTTACAACTCTGCAGGTGTAGTTTGAGTGACCTGGAGGGAACTTTCCTGGAGTGACTATTTATCCAGCATTAACCAATTGTTCCTCCAAGCAGTTGAATTCTAAGATAGCCCTGACTCTCCTTTCTTAGGTCATGGCCGTTATTTTTTTGTATGGTTGTTTAGCTGTTTTGTGTGTGTGTGTGGGGGGGGGTCTGTTCATCTATTCCATTTGATTGTTGCTAGTATATCTGCAGTAGAGAAAACTGTATAGAAAAGTCTGTAATTTTAAGCAACTGTAAGAAATGTCTCAGAATGAGTTAGTGAGATGTTAGGCGACAGCTAATAATACAAAAAGGGGTGGACTCTGGGGAACTTGCAGTTATTCTCCTCTGTGTATTTCAATGCTTCTACTATGTAGCAAAAGAGAATTATACCAGAGATTCAAAACTCTTCAACACTAACAAGATTCATTTTGCAATAAGCTTTCATGGACTAGAGCCCACTTCATCACGCCTGGTAAGTAGGTTATCAATTTTTCACCCTCACATACTTAAGAATTATGCCGTCTTGTTTGCTTTTGTTTAGAAATATGGCATCTCTTCAGATACAAAATATTTTATGAGGCTGAGGCACTTCTATTTTATGCATGTGAAGTGGTATGTACAGTGTGTATCATTCTAACGCAATAGACTGGATGACGAGAATCAGTCTACCTTTATGAATTTAACTTGGATTCTTTTGTGTCAAAATGAAGAATTACTTATTCCTTCCTATCAGTGAATTAGCAATATGAGAAAATCACTGGCTAGAACATTCTGAAGCAGTCAATATCTATTAGCTGCTGGCTTCTAGAAGTTAAGGTTCTCTTTGCAGACACCAACAGCTCTCCAATCCTCAGGCTGACTCTCTCCTCTTGACAGCAGCTGTTACACTATTCAATCTAAGACAACTCTTCATGATTTTTTCGTTAATTTGTTAAAACATATCTGCTAAGCCCTACATCCAAAGATGACAGGGCAAAGTACATAACAGTACCTGTCCAAATGTTGCCTCTTCCGCTGAGAAGGGGAAACAAATTGATACTAACTACCCATCTTGCCACTTTTTTGCTCCTCTAGTTGCATCCAGGAAATGTTTGTTCTTGTGTATGTGGCTATTTGTAATTGCAGTAGAGTTTTAAAATACAGTGCCATGTTGTGAAGAATGAGAAGCAATCTGTTCCCGGAGAAAAAAAAAGGGATTGAAGAGTTAAATTTTAAAACCACAGCCCTTGCTTGGTACAGAGGCATCTTGGGAGTGACAGTTCTAAAAGTGTTCCTCCCTCTTTGTGAAGCTGGTAGAAAGGCAATTGGGCTCCTTGCCAAACCTGCCAAGCCTTTTATTAGGAAGGCACGCTTCCTTAATACTTAATCAGAAATTAATGGAAAGAGTTTGCGGACTGCTCACCCAGAGCGGTAGGTAGAACAAGACTGCAAGGGAGAGTGGAGAAGACTACATGGCTCAAAAGAGGTCAGTGTGTTCCTCACACCTCCTCAGGCCAAACACTTGCATAATCGTGGCTGGCAGCTCTCCTGTGCTCTGCCTGCCTAAGCAGTTTTTAACCTGTTCATGCGTATTCTGGTTAGGGATGTTAAAATCTTATGAGTTTCTGAATCCCACCTACATTTTTTTTCTCCTGTCCTCATTTCGTACTGGGATGAAGAATTTTATTCCTTCTTCTTGCAGTTTTATTAGGGCACATTTTAATGCATTTCCAAATCTGCACATTTATTTATGCCCTGTACTTAATGTATGGAGTTGCTTCCACTGACGAAAATGTGTCTCTGTGTACTTTTTCAATGCTATGCATTTTTAGCGCCCATATTTTAAAACCCATGCATTTTGTACACATTTTATTTCTTGCAAATAACCCATAAACCTCACAAATGTGAGAATTCTTGAAGCAAGAGGAGCTTCTTCTCGCAACAAATCTCAGAAGGCAAAGAAAGGCCACTCTAACTGAGACTGTTGAATGAAATAATTTTGCTTCGTTACATTAAACGCACTTGTTTTCAAGACAGTGCGCATCATACAAACTTATTTCCAGTTTTAAAAGATACACATATCATAACACAATTCCACGACATTTTAGAATGGCCACTATTTTATCACTGAAATTCTATTTCTTTACGCTGCAACTATAGTTTCCTTCATTTGAGAAATATATAAACATTAGACCAAGGGTAATCTTGTAGTATGGCATTCTGTTTCCAATAATAAGAGACCAGATGAGCAATGACAATTAAAACCTGTGCAACAATAGTTATTATGATCTGGTCAATATGTATCAGAAATCCTGTTGCTTAGCATAGTAGGTTGCAACTAGAGTGGGGGCCATTGAATCCATAGCAATTTAGTAACTGTTTTGTCAACTGTTCTGTAAGTTTCATAAATTCAGTAGGCCTGCTCTAGTAGCAGTTTACTACAGTAAACAACAGGGTTTTTCATCTTCTGAAATATATTTGGCTAAGAAGTTGATTGCATACCAGGTACTCTACCAGTAAACTTTCTCCAATAGAATGGATCAAATTTATCAAGTACTGTTCTGTGCCTAGATTCCTCATATCAACTCCACAATGGCTCTGACTGTTATATATTTGGCTGATGTTGCAGAATATATTTGTGGTGATGGCCAGCAGGATCTCTTACATCAACTGTGCTGATAGGGATACTCCCATTGTTATATTAGTATTGTTTGTGGTTGAACTTGGCTTGAAACTCCAACTCATCTTTTTCCCTAAATCAGTGATGGTGAACCTTTTAGAGACCAAGTGCCTAAACTGTAATTCAAACCCACTAATTTTTCGCAAAGTGCTGATACAGCAATTTAACTTGAAGACAGGTGGCTGTGAAAGGGTGATGTCGGGTGCCCACATAAAGGGCTTAGAGTGCCACCTTTGGCACCCATGCCATAGGTTCACCAACACTGCCCTAAACCATGCTCCATCTGGTTAATTACTTAGGCCTTAATTGCCAGTTTTAAATTTTACATCAAGTGAGTTTTTGTTGTTGTAATGTGCCATTAAGTTGCCTCCAACTTAAGGCAACCCTATGAATGAGTAATCTTCAAAATGTCCTGCCCTCAACAGCCCTGCTCAGTTTTTGTAAACTAAAGCCTGTGCCTTCTCTTATGGAGTCAGCCCATCTCATATTTAGTCTTCATCTTTTCCTGCTGTCTTTCACCTTTCCCAGCATTATTGTCGTTCCAGTACCTGTCCAGCCTTCACATGATGTGCCCAAAGTAGAACAACCCTGATTTTAACACTTTTGCTTCAAATTATCGATCCTGCTTGATTTGATCTAGGACCCACTTTCTGGCAGTCAAGGTTATCTACAAAGTTCTCCTTCAGCACCACATTTCAAATGATTCATTTTTCCCCAGTCAGTTTTCTCAACTGTCCAGCATTCTTGTCCCCATATGGTATGGATGGGGATGACCTTGGACTTGGTCTCCAATAATACAGTACATCCTTACTCTTGAAGATATTTTTGTTTCCTTTCTTGCCCCGCCCCCCAATCCCAGTCATCTTTTGATTTCTTGGCTGCATCTCCATTTGGACTGATGGCTGAACCAAGGTATATGCTTCAGTTTCTTCATTGTCCATGATAAAATTTTGTAACTCTTCTGTATCAGGGTTTGTGTCTTCTTAACATTCAACTGCAGTCATGCTTTTGTACTTCCTTCTTTGATTAAGTCAATTAAAGGCATTGTTTCTTAATGCCAGTAAGATGATGCCATCTTCCATCAATTTCACTCCTCCTTCATCTGAATCTAATCTGGCTTTCTGTATGATATGTTCTGCATACAGATTGAACATATAAAGAGCTAAAATGCACCCTTGTGTGACAAGATTAGACATATTTACCTTATCTGACAATGTTAGACACATTCACATTCACATAGATACAGTAGCTGCTGTAGCTACAGACTGGATTGCTATACTGTGAGGTTTATTATGCCCATAATCCTGTTGTGTTGCAGAGTCACGTTTGCTATCTTTGCATACTGCACACCTTGCTGCTGCCCAGTTGGACAACTGAGTATGCCACCAGGCATGCAATAATCACTCTAAACATCCTGGAAAATACTTTCACGGCTTCTCTTTCACATGCAGTAAACACAACTAGATTCTGCTCCACAGAATGTATAACTGTTTAAGCAACATGAAAAAAACTAACATGTTTTAAGTAAAGGCACCTTAACTTCTGGTAGTGAAAACTGTTACTCAAGGCTGGAAACGATAGCTGTAGAAGATACTGTATATATTCTGTCCATGCCTAGCTAATGGTGATTCTGCCCTCACAGTATTCTTAAATGTATACAAAATAGACTGGAGCAAACTGTTCACGCAACTACTAGAGTATGACTTACAGTGGTACCTTGTATAACAGACAGCTTGTATAACAGAAAATTTGTACAACATAAAAAATTCCGGAGATAGGGGAAATTTGCTTAACATAATCGCCTATGGGGAAAATCCGTACAACATAAAAATGGGATTACTCTGCTTTCAATGCATTCCTATGGGAATTTGTATAAAGGAAAATTTGCTTAACATAATTTCATTTGGAACGAATTAATTCCTTTATACAAGGTACCACTGTACTGGACTTTTATACCTTGCACTAGAAGCATCTAGTACCCCTTTGTGCAGGCATCAAGTGACAATATGCACTGGGAATAAAGAACTTACTTCTTCCAAGAGGAAACTCCCACATTGTGCACTATCATGAAACAATACTCCAGGGACACCAAATAGGATTGTATCCTATATTTAAATCCTGCTGCTTTGAAGTTCCATCAGCAATGGTTTCTATTCACACTGTGGTTATTCATATCTTTATAGATCTCATCTGGGTGTAAAGGGCTCACCCAGTGTCTCTGGGAGGCCTTTGGAATGCCATATGTAACATTTTCCAACTGTCATTTGTTGCTCTTTTAACACCAGAAGCTGCTTTATACAGAACCTGTACATCTAGTCTGGTCTTTCCCACAGCTCTGAATGACATCAGCTTCGGGCAATCTGGGCCTGTAGAATCCAGTGAAGCAAGAAAGGGTTCCACCCTCCCTCCCACACAGACACCAACGTCTTGCACAGGTACATTACAGACACTCACTCCAAACAACAGGGGGACGGATGAGCGGCGAATGCAACTTTGTATTTCTGGTTCTGGAAGAAGCATTCCTATTTCTTGCTTTGCGATTCTGCAAACCTGGCACCAATGTAGTTTAACTGGAGGACTCGAAACTCTTTTAAATTGCCTGCATTTCTTTTCCATGTGCAAACGCATACCTTAAAAATCTGGAAGGATAATCTACCGCCATTAAATAGCAATTTAAGAAAGAAAATTCTCCACAATGATGCCATTTTCATTGAACTTGTATCTACAGACACGTAGCGGACAGCAGTTGGCAAAGAAAATCCTCCCGTCATGGATGGCCAAGGAAGTGCACTCCTTATACGCGAAGCGAGATTTCCTTTCCTAGCCCTGCCTTGAGTTTTCCTACAAGCAAACAGACATCTTGCGCAGACCAAAACGCGCCACACCTCCCAGCCGCTCCCCGGCTCCTCCCTAGAAGAGCCCTTGAGGTTTCTCCGGATCCTCGAAGGCCGGACGGGCCAACGAAACCCCACCCGCTCCACGCAAGAGCGCCACGACCCGGCACCTCGCTCCCTCCCTCCCCCCTTTCCATGACGTCAACGAGTGTACGCCTGCGCAGAGCGGCTTCTTTGCGCTCCTCCGAGACGTTGTGGGCGTGGCTTTGCACGGGACGGAGTAAGGGGGGGAGGGGCAGGAGGAGAAGGCGGAATAGACGGCGGGTGAGGCAAAGGAGGAGGAGGAGGAGGAGGAGGAGAGAAAGCCCCGCTCCTTCTCTCCCTCCCTCGCGCGCTCGAGCGTTGGTTGCGCGCGCCAGCTCTGAGCGTTTGCGTGACTTATGAGAAAGGTGTCGGCGGCGGCGGCGCGCGCCGCCCTCCATTAGAAAAAGGCTTCACGTTGCTGTCGCAGGCGCGTGGTCGGAGCCGCGCCTTTCTCTCTTCCCTTCCCTTCCGCGCGCGCGCGCCCGCTCTCTCCCTCCTTCTCTTTCTCTCTGGCTCCGTCCTCCTCCTTGGCGTGTGAGTGTGCCCAAGGTGGGGGGAAGGGGAGCGAGCGAGGCGGCTCTGCCTTCCGCCGGTTTCATCCTCCTGTCTCCATTTCCCCCTCCTTCCCTCCCACCCCCATGGTCCGTGCTCCACCCCGCCTGGATTAGCCTCGGGAGCCGCGCTGGGTGTGTGTTTGTGTGTGGGGGGGTGTCTTTCTCTCTTTCTCCCTCGCTTGCACGCTCGCTCTTGGGTGTGTGTGCGTGTGTATTGTATGTGTGTGTTTGTGTGTGGAGGGAACGGGTGAGGACCTGGCGGCGGCAGCAGCAGCAAGCAGCAAGCGGGCGGGCGGGCGCGCGCGTGTGTGCCTGCGGGAGAGGCGTCCCCACGCGGGAGGCAGGAGGCCGAGGCCCACCGGAGGAAGAGACCAGTGGGAGCCACCGGAGACCGCAGCCACCACCCCCTCCCTCTTCGCGGCGGATTTGGGCCGCTTGGCTGCCAGGCGGTTTCGGGATTTAACGTGGCGGCGGTGACTGGCGGCGGCAGCGGCGGCGGCGTGTCGTGCGGGGAGCGCGGAGGGGATCGTGTGCCCGCGCGCCGCCCCCTCCTCGGCCGCCGCCTGTGGGGCTCCTTCCTCCTCTGCCCCCACCTGGACCATGGCCGACGACGACGTGCTCTTCGAGGATGTCTACGAGCTCTGCGAGGTGATCGGCAAGTAAGTGCAGGCGGGGCGGGGGGAGGGGGGTTGAAAGGCAAGGCAAATGGGATCTGGGGGTTTGGGGGTGGTGGTGGTTGCAATGGGGTGGAAGTGTCGGGGCGGGGAGAGAGAGAGAGAGAGACTATGTGGCCGCGGGCAAAGCGGCAGAAACAGCAGTCCGGCTGCAAAGCCTCCTCCTCCCCAAAGGGAAGGAGGGGAAAGAGATGCTCGGCTCTGTTGTTCCCACCTGAGCTGCTGCCGTTGCCGCCGCTGATACTGCAGGGGAAGGCCATCGGGGAAAGGATCAGAGCGGAGTGCGGTGACCGCTGGAGCCCCCGGGGTGGGCAGCCACGCGCTCGGACACCGTAGTAGAAGAAGAAGGAGGAGGAGGCACCTGATGGGGTATTGCTTTCCTCCTCCCGCCACCCCCAGGACACCATGATTAACCATTGTTTAACCAGGTGATTCCTTCCTCCTTCTGTCGCTTTCGCGGGTTTTCTCCTTATCCCATGGCTGGCACAGAATATGCACGGCCGCTTGGCGTCCAGGAAGGTGGACAAGGAAGAAAGGGACTGGGGTGGGGTGGGGGTGGGGGTGGGAGGTGTTTTCCCCTCCATATCTGTATCCTTATCATGGTACAGTATGCCGGGTGCCTTGTGCTATGCACAACACACCAGCTTGTTAGTGGCGATGTAAGTAACACAGGGATAATGCTCAGATTCTCTGAAATCTTTTCGCCATCCACTATGAATAATGATGAAGAGTGGAAAAGGAGATTCTGGCCTTCTAAGGGTTATTATGCAACTGCTTTTAAATCAGTGTCTGGAGCTTGCATGAAACTGAAGTTGCAACCGTTGCTAGACTGACAATGCTGTCTGTTTGGAGTGTCTAGTTTGATAAGCTACTTGAAAATGGCAGCCCAAGTTCTCTCTGTACATAATTAATATAACTCTAAATTAGAGAAAACAAATGACCATGGAAGAAAAATAGGTAGATAGCTAGATAGATTTAAGGAACAACTGAGTGGTATCAATATTAATTCTCTGAACTGATGTCATGTTTATCATTTTATGTTTCTGAATAATCTTGATAAAGCAAAAGTAAAATGAAAATGCATTGTTTTAGAAGAACAGATAACTTTGTAATTTGGAGTCACATAAAGATGCTTTATCCTTTAAGTAGATTTGCTGCTGTTCGAATGTTTGCAAGAGTAAGGAACTGTCTTGTTTTCTGTCAATTCCAATAGTCAAGATAGTTAGAAAATGAAAAATAGTTTGCCTATTTTAAAACTTGGTATGAAATAAATCTTGCTTAACATATTTTTCACTGTGTTTACTTCAAGATGTGTTTTGTGATGTCAGAGTTCCCTTCTTAAAATATATGGCCTAAATCTTAACTCTTTGGGTAGCTCCATTGAACCATTTGTCAAATGATAAGGCAATATTTATGTAAATCCTATTGCTTCGGGGAATCAGCTTAGCTGGGACTGGCAATTGGATGTAGGCCTTGGACACATTTAATGCCATTGTACGTTTTGCCAAACTTTTAGCTTGTTTTTTTATTATATATATTGTGCTACAAGCACCTTCTGTCTTTAATGGTTTGTTCTGCCCACAAGAAAAAAAGTATGTGTGTGTGATGTCATTTAGTTAGAATGTTAGATGCATCAATACGAAATTCAAACACTTTTTGAATTCTGAAATATATATTCTTTTCAAGGTAACTTTATATTATGTTTTCCTCTATCATTTTGTTATAAATGCATAACTAATGATGAATTTTATTGTACTGATGCACCTCAAAGTCCCATATTGTATGAGGGTGTCACATTCAAATCTCAATATTTTGTTCTTGAGAAAATACAGTACTTACTGTAGGTATTCTTAACATTGATTTCTGAAGTACTGCTATTTTGGCCTTAGTATAAAATTGGGTTCCCAGGTGTTCTTGGACTAAAATTCCCAGAAGTCTTCACCACTACCTGTGCTAGTCAGAATTTCTGGGAGTTGTAGTTCCAGAACATCTGGGGACCCAAAGTTTTGGAACCACTGCTACAGAAGAATTGCTTCTACAGTATTGGTAGAAGAATGTCACTGAATCGAACTAATTTTAAGTTGTCTTTGAAGGGTTTAGCCTTTAAAAATAAAGTTTTATAATAAGTAAAATGGTTAATAAATCCATCATTATGTAAAATAATTTGGCAAATGAAATTTAATAAGCTAAATATGCTTATTCTTAATAACTCTGTGATGTAAGTGGCACAATATTATTCTGATTATGATGAACAACTTATGCTAATTCTTTTATAAGCTTTTATAGTTTTGTAAACATTTTGTGTTACCATGTTCTTATCAAGGGCTAATTGCTTCTGGGTCAACATTTTTGGACAGGACCATAACATACTAGTAGTGTGCATAGCTCTGTGTGCATAGGACTCATTGTCATCTCAGTTAGCAGATGATGGGAAGGATCTGGGACTATGACCAAGTACAGCTGATACTAATTAAAGTAGACAACACAGATTAAAGGCATAGTTTCTTGTGGTCTAAGGAGAGATGCAGAATTCTAAGTAATTTTGAAGGGCTTTAAAAAGTGTTTTTTCAAACACCCAAAAAAGCATGTGGGAAACACATGCAGGCCAGAATTCAATTGCTGATTTACATTTCCTTAAGTAAAAAGTGTTGTGCAACCCTAATTATAACTCTGCCATGTACTAAAGAGAGGTGTAAACTGTGCACCCTGTGCTACTTAAGCACATAAATCTTAGTATTTTGCCAGAAACCAAAAAACCCACACACTTTCAAATCAAATAAAATGTTTTATTTGGACAGAAACAAGTCTGCTTCTACTCTGACTGGCTACACCAAACCAGAAAAAGGTCACTAAAAGAATGCTGCAAACAACAATCCAGAAGCTATGAAGATCTGCCTTTATCCTCTTCCCTGAAATGCAGTGATAACCATATATGCAGAAATCAATGTTGGGTTTGAGTGTTGAGTTTCTTTAAACCTTACATTGGAATTACTGTACTCTAGTTCCTGAGAATGTACAGGCCTTCATAATATACAGTTCCAAATAGAAATGGGCCATTTGGAACATTTGGTCTACACTTCACATAATTTTCCATTCTGGAGTACCACCTGAGAGCCAGACATGTAAAGTTGGCTCACCTTGAAGAAAGATTTACTTCCAGACTTCCTGTTCAGTGCCAGCTGGCAGCTTCCTTTCTGAACAGGAAGCTTAAGTGGAATGTGGCCTAGCTAGGCCACAAAACCTTCAGTTATTTGTCTTTCTCACAGATGAGCCATATTCAGGTGTCTCTAAATGTCTGTCAGGTAGGTAGAATTCTCAGAATTAAAAATTATGGGATTTGTAGTATAAAAATTCCAAATGGTACATTGTTAGTTCTTAGTATTTTAAATGAATAAATTTTTGATTTAAAGTATATTGATCATTCTTTAAAGCATTTTTGAGATGTTCTCCTCTGTATTCTCCAAATGAAATTTAGTACCATATTTATCCTGGGGAGAGGGGCTGGGGGGCACAATTTAGGGGTTTCCCTGAAATGTGTCTGCCTTTCCCCCCGGCCCTTACATTTGCTCTGTTCTTAACTCCAAATTGATTATAGCTGCAAAAATAATAACCTTGTTGACCTGGCAACCATTTTCTGGCTTGGTTCAGACAGTCACAACAGTCTTGATCAATTTTATGAACCTTTAAAAGAGTTCCTTTCATTGAACCAGAAATCTAGCATGTATTTTCACACAATTGTAAAGTTTTCGTTATTATGAGGATATCAAGGAAACCCAATCCATCCTTGAGAATTTCAGGTGCCTTCCCCTTTCAACTTTCATTGCATGAAAAAAATATCTATCTTAGCCCCTTTATGCTTCTATGGCTTAGCATTAGGAGAATCTTCAGTGTGCCAATCTTAAGCAAGATCCTGGGGTAAAGCAAAAAGCAAAGTGTTCTGTTTATATACCACACCATAGCACTTCAAATAGTCTCTGGGTGGCTTACAGTTTAATTATACAGAATACACATTGCCCGCCCCCACCCCCGCAAGCTGGGTACTCATTTTACTGACCTCAGAAGGATGGAAGGCTGAGTCAACCATGAGTCTGCTACCTGGGATTGAACCCTAGGTCATGAGCACAGTTTTAGCTGCAGTACCAGCATTTAACCACTGCACCACAGGGCTCATATGATGAGTATATGACAGGCCATTGACTTCATGCTCTCAAGGTAAAGCACTAGTTGTATTCTCTCTGGTCTAGTTTCTGGTCTGGGCTTAGGGCCATAAAGTGCTTTGACTGCCATGGTAGATGGCGTACACTGAGAGTGAGGATCCTAATCGTTCTAGTTCCATGGATTGGGCCTTTTAGTAAGTTTTAATGCTCTTGATCACGGCATTCTTGATTGTCTGGGGCTGGGCTTGATGTTATAGCAGCATGGTCATAATTGAAGGGAACGGTTCAGAAAGTTAGTGCTAGGAAACTTCAGTTCCATCCAGTGATAACTATTGTTTGCCGAGCTTCAAACTTTCATGTTGTTGTTGTTGGTTTTTTGTTGTTTAATATTTAGAAAGCTAGAAGACTATGCAGAGATAGATGAAGGTATATGGTTGATTTAGTTCCAGTGTTGGCGAATCAGTGGCATGACATTGCCCCCTCACAGCCATACTTCCCTCTCCGCTTGGAGCATGCCACTGTGCTCCTTACAGAGATCTGGGCAAAGGGGAGGCAGCAGTTTGTGGACTCAGTAGCCCCAGTTTACTCTCCAGCCACGCTGCTTTTGGGATGCCCAGAATGGCATGATTGGAGAGTAAACTGGGGCTATGAAGGAGCCCACAAGCCGTCACCATTCCCCCTGGCTTTCCCAACACTGTAGCACCCCATCCGCCTCTCTGCCCTTGGCAAAGAGGCAGATGGGGTGCTAGTCTTTGGGAAAGTGAAGATCGAAGAGCAGGTTTTTGAATTTCCCATGGCCCCAGTGAGGGTGCTGTGGCTGTAGGAAATTCAAAAGGCTGCTCTTCGATTTTTGCTCTCCCAAAGGGTAGCAATCCTGCTTTTTGATTCTCGCTTTCCCGAAGAGTAGTGCCCCATGCCACTCTTTGGGAAAGCAAGGATTGAAGAGCAGGTTTTTGAATTTCCTGCAGCCACAGCGAGGTTGCAGTGGCCACAGGAAATTCAAAAGCCTGCTCTTTGATTCTCACTTTCCTGAAGGGTGCTACGCTTTGGGAAAGCGAGGATCAAAGAGCATGGGTGTTACCATTCCAGAAAGAGGATCAAAGAGCAGATTTTTAAATTTTCCGTGGCCACAGTGAGGGTGCTGTGGTCGCAGGAAATTCAAAAGCCTGCTCTTTGACTCTTGCTTTCCCGAAGGGTAGCACCTGAAGCTTTTGTAACCCAGGGTACCACTGTATTCAGGTTAAACTGCCGTATTGGCACCTTGTAAAAAAATAAGTGGGTTTTGAATCGCATTTTGGGCACTTGTTCTCTAAAAGGTTCACCATCACTGATTTAGCCCATAAAGAGTACTTTGATAGCCATGTGATTTTACACTGGGGAAATCCAGCATTCTGCTTGTGCCAGCTGGTTTATTGGCTGTGCCCTTGTCTAGAGAAAGGCTGCCTTTGCTTTATTATTATATATTTGGGTTATGTTCAGGCATAACTTATCTACCTGTAATGTGCTTTGCATTTGGCAACCCTTGAAGACTGGAAGCTACAGTTGGTGTAGAATACTGTACAGTAACAGCTGTGCTGGATCTAGATACTGTATGTGGATCACATTACAGCTATTCTTTTTGAGTTAAATTGGTTGTCTGTTTCTGTACCTGGTTTAATGGACAGTTTGGCTATAGGCAGTCCAAAGCATCAACTGCATCTGTATGAGTTTACCTGAGCTTTAAGATGATAACATCCAGTCTCCTGATGACTAGTTCACCAACATGAACAGGTTGATTTGCAGTGCCATAGATGGGCATTTTTTGTGATGAGCAATTTCTGTTATGTGCAATGCATTTTGCAGTACAATTTTAACCATGATTTGTTACAATTACTGTTGAGTAGCTTTTTCTTGAGTCATTTCTTAACATGCAGAAATATGCAGATGTAGAATTTCTTCTAGAACACAGATATAATGTTTAAATAACTTAGTTTTTATTTTTAATCCATTTCTTGGTGTTTAAAATGAAGCAGCCTATTTGGATAATAGTGATCTGATATATACAGTATGACATGATTGTTTTTGCTAAACCTGTTTTAAGAAGGCCAGAAGAAAAGTTTTTTTGAGGCAAGCAGTGTTTTTTTAAAATCAGAGTAACTTCTAAAGAGAACTGATTCTCTGCTTACAGCTTAATATTTCAACAAGCCCTTAATACTGTAGTATAGTCTGAGGTGTATCTTTGACAGATATCTATACATACGCTCTGTAAAGTTCAATATTCTATAAAATTTCCTTGGTGAGAATTTTAGATAAAATACTGTATAAGACTGAGAAGGTAACTTTATTTCATATACATAACTAGTTCAAAATACGGGTTTGTTTACTTGGAAACAATGTTAAAAAGTATATATGTAGCTTTTATGTATCGCATGCTTTTCCTTCAAAGAACAATAATGCAAACTGAGAATAATTGTTAGTATATTCTTATATTTAAGAAACAAAGACAGGAATGCTTTTGGCTAAACGTGTTGATTTTAACTTCCAAAATCCATTAAGACGGTCTAACAGTATCTTTGTCTTTTGATCTGAGACTACTTGAGATATTTTCTGAAACTGAAATGAAAGTCTGTTCTGTTCCTAATCTCCAGCTCCTTGGCTGTGCAGGAGTTGGAGATGGTGCTGGTGCAGAAATGCAGTGGGCCCTGCTTATTTTCACCAAGTAAAATGTGAAAATTTCACATTTTAAAGCCAATACTTTGTATCTGACTAATGGGGGGACCATCATGGGAGGCATTTTTCAACTCGATTGGGTTTCCAATGTGCTGAGAATTGGCAGTAAGGTTCACATTGTGGTCAGGATTCAGATTGGATGTTATGTGTACCAGAAATATTTTCTGAAGCAAGCTAGATTTTTTTAGACTTTTAACATGTTAGAACTGAACTTCTGGCACTTGGAGGCTCTTGCTGGTCTACTACAAAAACTCAGAGATCTATGGGTATACCCTGCAGTATTTGTAAATTACTATGTACTTTCTGCAGGATGCTGGGAATCTTACTTACCTCATATGAGGGATATTTCTGGAAAAACAAGGGAGAATGAGCTTGGAATTAAGGTTCTTAGGCAAGATGGGCTGCCTGGAATAAGTGCAAATGCAGAGGTTGAGTGTTTTCTTAATTTTATCAGCATGAGCAGAGCATGCTGAAAGTTTAGAAACCCTTTGAGAACTAACTAAAGGCAATTAATGGTACCTCTACATAAGTGTTTAGTAAGACACTATATGTTAGGGGATTGATGGCTGATTGCTTTAAGTCGATAGGGCTATAGCTGCCAATATAATATAAATGCTGAAAGTGAATAGTGCCATCCTTCCTTATACGGTTTAGCCATTTTGTAACATGCAGTATTTTTATTGCATAGCATTGTAGACAGCTACAGTTAGACCCTCAGTAGTAATTTTAACAGTAGCTTTTCAGGTGGCCACAGTCTGTAGCTATGGCTTCCCATTTTTACTGAAGTGTAGAAACCCATTTAGACTTTAGGCATACACTCTGTTAGTGAAATTATGTATCTATTCAGAAGATTTATTTATTACAATAAATACTTTTGATGTTGAATTGACAACCTTCCAGTAAGACATAGTTTGTATAAAATGTTGGATACTTTTAAAAGCATGTATGTTGCAACTTTTCTATTAGGCATTTGAAGCACTGCTTGTTGTTACAGTTTGCTTTGTTAAATGGCATTTTCTTAAAGAACTGTAAGTCATTTTTGCTTGTGTCTATTGTTCTCTCATTAGGGTCACACTGATTAATTTGAAGTGCTATACACACAGTATAGCCCTTAATAATGGTTACAAGATGTTACAACTGGCAGTTTTTACCATCACTCAAAATATTGTTCAAGGGTGCTGTCTACAGTTGCATACAAAAAAAGTAAGCAATTAATGTGATTAGGATAGCTTTCCCAGATAGCCATTTCACATCATAATCAGGAAAACTGAGCAGATTTGTATATACAGTAGTCCCTCATTTATGGCGGGGGTTAGGGACCCAACCCGACCTGCGATAAAAGGAAATCTGTGTTATGCAGATGCTGGGTCGGGCCAGGACTCGAGGGGGGGGGCTGTTTGGGGCCTCCTACACTTACCTTAGGCCTGATGCTGCCCCGAATGGACTGCCAACAGGTTTCCTGGGCCTATCGGAGGCCCCAGAAATGGTTTCTGGCAAACCAGAGGTCACTTTGGGTTTTCTTGCCATTTGCCAGAACCCACTTCTGGGAGCTCTGACAGGCCCGGGAAGCCCATTGGAAGCCCGTTTGGGGCAGCGCCAGGCCTGGGGTAAGTGCAGGCAAACAGGCCCACACAGCTTGGCCCAGGCGGCCTTGCCTTCATATATTGCAGTCCCACTATATACCGGGTGTGCAGTATATGAATGGTAATATAGCGGGGGACGACTGTAATCCCAAACCTGCAGCAGTAGGACCTCTCATATTGATTTGTTTGCTGTTACTAGAGGAAGTTATTCCCAAAGCAGCTATGTTCCAGATTGTTCTGGACTTTAAAGATAAGAATCATTACTTTGAATTGATTCTGGAAATGAATAAAGGGGGAAAGAAAGCTAATGCTGAAATTACTGGCTAGTTCCATTTACAAGTTGAAGGTGGAATTTTGAATTAATTAAATTTTATAAAAACGTTTTTCAAAGTTTGAGCTCATTATAGTATTCCAACTTAGAGATTATTGGGAGTTTGAATGACTATGGCAAAGTCTATTTTTCCAGAGAAATGTTTTGTGTGAAGTAGTATGGCTTGATTATAATATCCTTATATTACAGACTCTACAACAAAGTTGATATTTGTATGGTTATTTACATATCCTCTTTGGGCTTATTTGATATTGGGAATAGTTAGCTCAGTACAGACTGGATTCCCACCCTCTTCAACAGTTTTCCCACCTCTTCCATTTTCCTGTTCACAGTTATGCTGTTGTACAGGAATTGCTAAACCAATATGATGTATGGCTTAGGGAAAGGATGTTGTCCCAAGATATGCTAGTACAGTTTCCTTTCAGCCACAAAACTTTCTAGATAACCTCAGGCCAGTCACTATCTGGAATATGAATCCTCACTTTGGGGCTTGGGACCAAATATTCTTTATGAGAAACATGAATCACTAAATTATTTTCTTCACATTGTAAGAGAATGGGGCGTTTAAGTGCTGTTTTCAAAAAAAACAGGATCTTTTTTGTCAAACTAAGAAAAACTATCAGTAATAAATTTGTGCTTAATGTTAATGACTACCATTTTGTAGTATGAACTTTTAGGGATTAAAAGCATCAGAGAGATTGTTTGGGTCATTTTGAACAGCCAGTCAGCTATTTTGTATTGACTGTTTAAGGGAGGGGGTCTTGTCTGTAAAGGCATATTAGTTTGTGTAGACAATTTTTTTTGTAAATTACAGACACCTTGGCAAATAAAAATAACTCACCTTGTCCTGCCCTCACCTGGAGATGAAGGGTATCACAAACTTGCGAATAGTATCTTGATAAATTAAGACAGCTTAAATAATTAAAAATGAAAATTTGTTAAGCATTCTTCACATATTTAGCCACAAGTGGAGATTGTTACAAGAGTAAATTGTGTGTAAAGGGCACCATAGATTGGATCTAAATTTCCTGTGAGCAGCATCTTGCTTAGAGAAAGAGTGGTTCATATACCTGCATATGACAAGGTGGAAGATTGTTTTTGGTGATGTACTTAATAGGGATAAGTATTTCAGAATTAACAAACTCCCAGATTCATAGTTGATTATATGTTATGAAGTAATTCTGATAAGTGGTTTACCCTCCCCTTCTTCTGGAATCATTGTGCAGTCATGCAGTTTCTACTGATCCCTCAAAATTGTGGATGATTAGGCAATTATCTGCAAAAGGGGTGGAATAATGGATTCTGGCCATCATTTCTTTTCAGTTTGTAGTAGTGGCATCTTCACTTACGGAAGGACCTCCTTGGAGGAGGGCTAGAATGAAAATGTAAATGTAAAGTTAGAATATAATCCATGTTGCACACTTCTTACCAATATTTAGAATGCTTCTGAAGATGCCTTTATTTGCCTTCTATTTGGATACAGCATTTTTCCTCTTGTAGTAGTTTGTTCTGTTTGTATGATTCATAGTGTTATACATCATATTGTAAACCACCCAGATTGGTGCTTTGCACTAATGGGAAAGTTAAATAAATAAATAAATAAATAAATAAATAAATAAATAAATAAATAAATAAATAAATATTCTGGAAGAATGTGACCTGCTACTGAGGAAAACACAATGCCAAGTTAGATATTTGGTCTAATGTGGCACTGCGACTATTATTCTCTTGCAAATTTTGAACACTTATAGGTACAATTGATGAGCAATTCAGAAGTTGAAGGAAATTTGATACGAAATCAGAAACGGAAAAGATATTTGCATTAATCAGTTTTGGTTTGGTTTGGTTTGGTTTGGTTGTCTGCTTGCTTATTTATTTATTTACAGATGTATCTGTTTTCTTGTTCTTCAATGTTTGCTGGAAGTGTCCATATATTATTGATTTTTGGAGTCAGTTTATCTTGAAGTAAGAAGCTGATTTTATCGGTCGTGGGATAGAGGCCCCAGAAGAAAGTGCAAGCATTAGATTTTCTTCCCTTTTTTGTTTTTAAATTATTATTGTTTTAAATTGTGTATATATGTGAATATATTTGTAAAAGAAATGCATCATGCTTTTTGTCAAAAATTGCCTGCCTTAAAAAGTGGTCAAAATAGCCATGATTTACCATGTAGAAAGGAAAAGAAATCTCACAATCTAATTGGGCAAGACAAAAGTAATATGAAAATGTAACTGCCAAGTTTTTGTTTCCATATTTGGTACATGAGACATGCAGGAAAACAGAGGGAATGAGTTAGAGAGAATTTTATCCCTTCAACTTTTAATGCGTCTGTTAAGAAGTTTATCTTATCTGACAACAATATTTTATCTAAGATCAATGGTCATAAGTTTGTTATAGTTACATGTACATAAATCCTATTGATTTTAGTAGATCTTGGTATACTTTTTGGAAGTTTCATTGCAGTCATTGTCAATAATGAAGAAATACAATACAGTAATTATCACTGGTTATTAGTATTCCTTAATCAGAATCCTGTCTTTAGCAATAAAAGCTGATACAAAGATTTTTCAATAATATCTGCTAATATTGTTTGTAACACAGAACATGCTACCAGTAACTGCAGGTGTACAAAAATAGTGTCCAAAGGTCTATCAGTTGTTAGCCAAAATAACACTGTCAGTACAGAAGTGGGAAAATGTTAGCAAGAGTCTATAAACCCATAGTTTGCATAAGTACCAGTCAGAAGACTTGAGAAAAAATACCTAAGTGACATGTAGAACGCAGCGAGGACTGAGGGTGCTGAGAGGGTGTTAAAAGTTGGTTGGCTAGCTTTTGAAAACAGAAGCTGAAGGACTGTGGAGTGGAATAGAGTGGCTGAAAATCTAAACAGAAGAACTCCACAGTGCAAGTCTTGGTAGAGGTCAATTATTATAGAAATTGTAGCAGGCCTTGGTGGAACCTCCCAAGATGCCATCATTATCATCAGCCTGATTAATCATATTCATTCATTCATTCATTCATTCATTCATTCATTCATTCATTCATCCGTTCATTATATTTTACCCTGTCTTTCTGCTAAAAATGTGGCTTACATAATTAAAAATGCTCTATTAAAATCTAAAAACAGTAAATTATTCAAATATTAAAGGAAAATTAATAACACATTAAAATCTTAGGTAAAAGCAGTATGAAAGATTTAGAAGCAAGAAAATGTAAATCATCCAAGTTACTATCTGCCAAATAGGACAGAAGGACAGGAAAAAAGGCCAGGCTAGTCTCATATGGGAGATAGTCCCAGAGTCTGGGAGGAGTGACAGAGAAAGCCCTCTCTTATGTCCCTGTCAAGCATACCCATGAGAATGCTGGGACTGTGGGAAAGGCCTCCCTTGATTAATCTGACACCTGGGCAGCCTCATAAAGGAAGAAAATGCAATTTTAGATGTATCGGTCCCAAGCCATTTTTAGAGAGGGTAGCCGTGTTAGTCTTTTCAAGAATTTCACGCAAAAATCAAAGAAAAACAAAACAAAACAAAAGACACAAACATGTGGCACCTTAAAGACTAATTTTCATATTTTAATGTGACGTTTCATGCCCCAAATAACTGCCTGTGGCATATGCTTTGTTCACTCTGCTCTGTAGTGTAACTATAGTTGTATCTCTACTGTACTCTGATAATTAAGTAAAATCTGTGTTTTCTTAAATTTCTTAAATTTTAGGGTAAGTTAAGGACTGAAGCATAAAATACAAAGCAAAAGCAAAGTGTTCTGCTTATATATCACCCCATACCACTTCAAGTACAGTGGGGCTCCCATATCCATGGGGGATTGGTTCCTGCCCACTCTGCTAATAATGAAATCCACGGATAAGAGTGAACGCTGTCATCTGAGGGTGCCAGGGGTGAAAGCAGTGGGAGAGCCCCACAGCACCCCAGGGGATGCTGCCGTGCCACCTCCATTACCTCTGCCAACTTTGAGGGTGGGCAGGCTCTCCCAAGCTGTGTGGCTGCCCCCTCCTCCACCGCTGCTACCACTGCCGGGCAAGCAGGTGCTCCTTCGTCACCGCTGCCACCTCCATCAAGTTTGCAGGCAGGCGGGCACTCCTCCACTGCTGCTGCCGCCACCGAGAATCTTCAGAGCAGGTGGGTGGGAGCTGCCACCAAGGAACTTTGGAGAGAGCAAGCAGGTGGGAAGTGACAGGAGGAAAGACAGCTGGGGGGGTTGAGTCATGTGGACTGAGCATGCTGTGCCGCAATGAACTAGAAGCAGTGGTCCATAGGTGGATGACCTATGGACCAATGCTGCCGATGTTACAGGCGGGCAGGAGCTCCAGAGCCGTGCGGCATCCTCCCTGCAGACGTTGCCGATGGTACAGGTTGCCAAGCAGGCAGGAGCTCCAGAGCATCCTCCCTGTCGATGCTGCCAATGCTACAGGTGGGCAGGCGGGCGGGAGCTACAGAGCTGCGTGGCTTCCTCCCTGCCAATGCTACCGATGTTACAGGTAGGCAGGCGGGCAAGAGCTCCAGAGCCATGCGACCTCCTCTTCCTCTGCCCCTGACCTTGGATAACTGAATCAGCAGATGGCGAATCAGCGGATATGGGGGGCTTCAGTTTACAGTTTAATTACAATATGCAGGCTACACATGGCCCCTCCCCCAGCAAGCTGGGTACTCATTTTACCAACCTCGGAAGAGTGGAAGGCTGAGTCAACCATGAGCCGGCTACCTGGGATTGAACCCCAGGTCGTGAGCACAGTTTTACCTGCAGTACAGGCATTTAACCACTGCCCCATGGGGCTTGTCTACCTTACAAAAATGTGTGCACTATGCAAAGTGTTTCTGAAGCAGAACCTCCATCCCTGTCCAGTGAGCACTGGACCCTTTCCAAACCTTAGAAATGTAAATTTTCAGGTAGAGAGGTTAGTATTCAAAGAGACTGCTGCTACTGTAGAGGAAAATTCTTGTGAGAAGTTTTGATAGACCCAGTACTTGCACAGAAAGCACCTCTCTGTTGCCAGATACAAAAGAAATCAGTTTTGAATAAATTGATGATATAATTGCTAACTCTGAACCAGTTTCTTAGTAGTCTTGTTTTATGTCATCTCACTAAATTCTGTTGTAATATCTCTCAGATTAAGCTCCCAAAATGTCCTAGGGTGTTTTGGTTTTTTGCTGCTGCTGCTGCGATAGATTCAGCTTAAATACCAGTGGTTCCAATTGCCTGTTCTAATACATTTTGTTAGCACAGTAAACTAAAGGCAAAGTAAATGTATAGCAATACATTTAATACTTTCCTTTGTGGCATAGCCTTAGAATGGGCAATTTGGAGGATCTGTTGGGTAATTTTCCACCCATCAAACCTCCCCAGGAGCCTTCTCAGCCTCCTGAAATGATAAAGAAGAGCAAGTTCTCCTTGTATTCCATTTCTGTATTTTGTTTCAATTTTACTTGGGAGGATTTTCCAGGATTTAGAGAGGCCTGTAACCCATTGTATAATAAAACCACAATTCCTTTGGAGGATTCCAGCAGGAGAAATTAATTTTTACCCTCCCATGTATTTTATTAAGGGGTGGTGGACGTACTTCTGTTCTGTCCATAAGTGTTTGAACTGGGTATGTGATGAACATGGAACAGGCAGTTTTTCCAAACAAAGCTTTGGTAATTAGTAAAGCTGTTGAAGAGAGTCACAGTAAGGTGTCAGTTGATAGAACTCTGTATCATTTGTCTGTGCCTCAAATGGTGCAGTAGCATAATTCACTTACTTCTGCAGTGTACTTAAAGCCAGATAGAAAGCAGTTGAAAAACTCATCAGTGTAAGAGGTGAGATGATACAATGATTGTTTCTCCAAGATGTGAAAATGAACTTTTGGACAAGGGTGTATCAATTACAACACAGCAAGACTGTCACAACCAGTAATAGCACTTAATATGTGAAAGCATGTATCTCAGAAAATACATGTTGTGTATACTGGGGGGAGAGTCTGTTCTTTGATTCTGAATCATATTGACAAGTATTGGTTCTCTTCACTCCTTTCTGGGATTGTTGGAGGTCTAAGTTGGTGGGGAGGGTGGTAATAACATTTTCTTTCTCTCTTGCTATTCAGTATCATGTCTTAAGATTTCTCTTTCCACATACTCCCCTGGTTCTTCTCTCTCTCCCAATCACTTTTACAACCCCAGCCTTTATACTCATCCTAAAATATACATGTGCTTCCAAATACTGTCCAGTCAACAAGTTTCTTCTAACATTGCGCATGTGAGTGAGGACGCCCTGCAGCCCTCTCTCTGCAGGATGCCACCTTCAGTGCATACTTGGTAGCAGAAGCCAAAGGGAGGGGCCCATGTGTGAGGAAGAGAGCCCTGCCTAGAGGGGGCTGAAAATTGCAGGGAATGTTGGCTCCTAGAATAGGGGAGGTAAATGTTTGGCATTCCAGATGTTTTGGAATATTATTCCTACCGTCCTTTATCATTGGCAATACAGTCTGGGGATTCTGGATGTTGAAGTCCAAAACATGTGAATTGTGAGAGATTTGCCACTTCTGTCTAGCATTTCATCTAGTTGCAAGTAGATTTTTAAATAACATTAGAAGCATTTGCTTTGTAATTTGATTAACTGGATGGGAAAAGACATTTGTCATTTTCAGATCTCCATTTTACCTCCCTCATTCTCTGTAACTTTACAGTCTTTTTAGTTTTCTACCCTTACTTACAAATGGCACATCTCTTTCTCAACATCCCCAGTGCCACCACACCTGAAAGGAGTAAAACTGCCAATGATTGCAAATAAGCAAACAACAACAAAATGACTGGGTTTTTGACCAGAAGCTGATACAGGGTGAATGAAAAATCTACAGTAATTTTCTGGACTCGAGATAGAAGTGTGCTTTCTACATTTTTCATACATCATTTGAAATAGACTATGATCCTGCTTCCAAAAGAAGTGGTGTAATTTTCAGGAATAGACCTCTCAAATGTTGTGTGAGCAGTGCCATTTGCATTTGAAGATGGGTAGTCATGCCGCATATGCATGAAAGGACTTTTCATGTATGCTTGTGGGCTTGTAAAAACAATTTTACAGTTCTGAGCTCAAATGTAATTTGAAGAATCTTGTTTGTGAGTCAGTATTTGTCGGTATTGTTAATTGTATCCATCTTTCTGTTGTTTGCTTGTTTTTGCTTGCAAAATTAGTTTCTATTATAAAATCCTTTTCTTGCATGCTATGAAATAAGGCTGAGGTGCTGTTTTGCACAGAGTAGGAAAGGGTAATTAAATTAAGCTTGAATAAAAATTGCAACTTTTAACAATGCTAATTAGTATCTTTTCTCACTATGTGCAGAGCAAAAGAGCTAGCTCAGATCTATGTGATCTTTGCAATTTAAAAAACAATGGATAGAATAAATGCGGCAAAAATTTACAAAATGCAGCACTTCAGGTGCTAGGAAGATGCAGTAACAATGCTGAAGTAATATACTTTAAAAAGAAATTAGGACTTTGAATAATAAATGAGTAACAACTCTCTAGCTAAAATCCTGTTGTGCATGGCTCAGACATAATACGGTGAATTTATGTGCGCCCCAAGATTGCAAAAAGAAGTCTGTAATCACTAGCAATCCTACAGCCAATCATTTTATTTATTTTATTTTATCTTTGAGTATTTTACCCCACCTGTCTCCTTGGAAAAGGACCCAAGGCAACTTACAGTAAGGAGAGACAATGTACAGTCCATTACAATTAAGACACATTCAGTTTGAGAAACAGGGAATTGAGGGGTATCTTGCAGCACTAAAAGACAACATTACATTAAAGTTACAAGAGAATGCGAACAGTTAAAAAGAGAGTAAAATTCCATGTAAAAGTTATGTGTGATGGAAACTAACAATTGATAACAGAGTGTCAATGCAATCACACAAGGAGAGAAACACAAAGTTATAAGTGGTTATAAACACAAAGTCTGTTTAGCCATGTAAGATAGATTCATAATAAGATACAGTACGTAGTCCATCATTCAGGGAAAGGTTCCCTGAACAGAAAGATCTTTGCCCGTTTCCTGAAATTTATTTTACAGTATTTTTACCCCACCTTTCTCCTTGGAAAAGGACCCAAGGTGGCTTACAGTAATGAGGGACAATGTACAATCCAGTACAATTAAGACGCATTCAAGTATTGAGAGCAGGGAATTGAGAGACATCGTACAGCATTAAAAGACAATATTATATTAAAGCTACAAGAGAACGTGAGCAGTTAGAGAGTAAAAATTCCATGTAAAAGTTATGGGTGATGGAAAATAACATTGAAAACGTAGTGTCAATTCAATCACACAATGTTATAACTGGTTATAAAAACAAAGTCTATGTGGTCATGTATGGTAAATAACATAGGAGGCAGAACAGAACCCTAAGGACTCCACAGGCCAGTGGTCGTGGTGTCGAACATGAATAACCCGACATCAGGTTCTGTGTACCCGGAGCCACTTTAATGCAGTGCCCCCAATTTCCATTTTGGAGAGATGAGTCAGGAGGATACAATGGTCTGTAGTGTCAAAAGCAGCTGAGAGGTCTAGTAGAACAAAAAGGGAGACAGATCCCCTATCCATTTCCCTACGCAAGTCATCTACAAATGCAACCAGTGCCATCTCAGTCCCGTAGCCAAGCCTGAAGCTAGACTGAAATGGATCCAGTATTTATTTATTTATTTATTTATTTATTTATTTATTTATTTATTTATTTATTTATTAGCTTGTATCCCGCCCATCTTCCCAGCGGGAACTCTGGGCGGCTAACAGCAATAAAAACACATAAAAACAACGGTTGAAACTGCAAGCAGTAGGGCAGTGGAGGACAAGATGGCGACGAGCCCAAGAAAACAAAACAAAACAAAACAAAACAACCCTAATTCACAAGGTCGCCGAAGGCCTCTCTAAATAAGAGGGTCTTCAAGGTCTTCTTGAAGGTGGGCAGGGATGGAAGCAGGCTCAGCTCACTGGGGAGGTGGTTCCAAAGTGAAGGCCCCACCACAGAGAAGGCGCGGTCTCGCGTGCACGTTTTCCGCGCCTCTCTGGGTGTGGCAACCCGCAGTGAGTGCGCCTGGGACGATCTCGTGGGTCTGGATCCGGATGCCTTTTGGGAGATGCGCTCCGCCAGGTACTCTGGTCCCAAGCCGTGGAGGGCTTTGAAAATCAAAACCAGGACCTTGAACCTGATCCGGGGGACAACGGGGAGCCAATGCAGGCAGGCTAGGACTGGGGTGATGTGCTCGTATCTACGGGCACCCACCACCAGCCTAGCCGCTGCATTTTGCACCCGCTGTAACCTCCAGACCAGGGTCAAGGGCAACCCCACGTAGAGGGCATTGCAATAGTCGATCCTCGAGATCACCAGGGCCTGCACATCTGTCCTCAGGGAGGACTCATCAAGGTACTGGCGGATCTGGGTGATCCTGCGGAGGTGGAAAAAAGCGGCCCTGGAGTCAGACATCACCTGGGCTTCCAGGGAGAAGGCCGAGTCCAGGACCACGCCCAGGTTCCTGGCCCTGTCTGTAGGCTGGAGGGAAACACCCCCCAGACTAGGGAGGGGGCCATTGTACCCAGACGAGGGCGCCCCGAAGAACAGAACCTCCGTCTTCTCCGGATTAAGCTTCAGTTGGTTATCTCTAGTCCATTCTAGAACGGCCTCCAGGCACTGATCGAGGGAGCGGATCGCCTCCACTGCAGATGATGAAAAGGAGAGATAGAGCTGCGTGTCATCAGCGTACTGATGACAGCAAACTCCAAATCTCCTGATGACCTCCCCCAGCGGCCTCATGTAAACATTGAACAGCACGGGTGAAATTGCCGACCCCTGGGGCACCCCACAAGGGAGAGTCCAAGGAGCCGACAAGTCATCACCCAGCTGAACCCGCTGAGTCCGGCCGCTAAGGAAGGAACGGAGCCAGGCCAAGGCCTGACCACCAATTCCCGCCTCCGCAAGCCGGACCAGTAGGTTACCGTGGTCGACGGTATCAAAGGCCGCTGAGAGATCAAGGAGGACCAACAGGGAGGAGCTCCCCCTGTCGGCCTCCCTGAGGAGGTCATCCTGCAGAGCGACCAGGGTGGTCTCGGTCCCGCGAAGAGGTCTGAATCCAGACTGGAAGGGATCCAGGATATGATTAACCTCCAGGAATGACTGAAGTCAGACAGCGGCCACCCTCTCGACAACCTTGCCCAGGAAGGGAACAATGGCAATCGGATGATAGCTGGAAAGATCGTCCAATGCCATGCCAGGTTTTTTAAGAGGGGGTTTCACCACGGTTTATCTCATCCAGAAAGCTATGGAGCTGTGAGGCCACAACCTGCTCTGGGACTTTCCCCAAGAATGGGATATTCTATACTAGTCAGTAATTTTGTTCAGTATTGTTGGATCTAAGGAGGGCTTTGTGTATCTAGGATTCCATCATTATGACCCCACTAGCTTGCAGATGGCCCAGCAGCAGGTGTTTAGGTACATGGGGAGGGACGGGGAGGGGAGGGGCAGAGACCTTTAGGTATTTCACAATAACCTAGTAACCTGTAATGCACTCTATATAGTGCTGCCTGTGAAAGTGCTTTGGAAACTCGAGCTGTTATGCAGCCATGAACAGTTGATGTCTATATGTTAGTTGGGCTTTTCTCTTTAGATCCAGATTTGAAGGAACTCCAGGTTCATCCCATTAACCAAATGCTGGTTGACCACATTTCTTGATGTTTAGAAGAGAGAGCAAGACAACATTATGGCATCCTGTTTCTAGTTCAAAACCTGTGTAATAGCCTCAGCTTTTAAAAATCTCTTTAAGTGGTTTGCTCTTTGTGCAACGTTCTTCACAGTTTAGCTTTTAATTGTACAGGTCCACTTGGACAATTAGGTGTCATATACTTCCATGCTTTATTTCTAAGCATTTTATAGGCTCTGCTCTGCTTTGAAGGATGTGCCCCATTTGCAGCTTTAATCCTTGACTGCTGTAAGTCTCTCATAGAAGGATAGGTTTTATTTATTTGCTAGTGTTATTTGATTCAATTCAGGACACTCATATTACTTGGTAAAGTACTACACTGTCGGCAGTCCACATATTTTTCCTATATTAATCCTGCCACTTAGTTTTGTCATATCAGGCCCTGCTTTTATTCATCCACTATGCCCATCTTCTGCTTCAGATGAAAGGCATCATTATAGTCAAGGTTGTGAATTATTCCTTCTGGAACCACATAATTATTAATTGCTGCTTCTGAAAAATGCTTTTGCTTTTGTCCAGCCTTCAAGATTTTTACTTTGATCAACTTTGGGACTGACGTATTTTCTAGGTATTATGTAATTTCTAGCTGTATGCATTTATTTCTCTGTATGTGTTGTGTTGGAAGCTTGCAACTATACTGTGTAGACAACATGTAAAATTACTTTAGACGTCTAGTTTGACCCACATTTGTCTAGATTGGTTCTAGAATGCCAGAACGATTTATTTATTTGAAATTGCTTTTGATTATTTTGCTGCAGAGGGTGTGCATAGTTACTATTGATTGACATAGTTGCTTGAATGACTAGCAAAATGTTTCCATCTCACAAGAAAAGAAGTCCAGTTGCCATAACTCAATTTCGAGATTACTGTTGGTAATTATTTCTAGTTTTGTGAAGATGGAATAACATGTAGCTTTCCCCTTTCTCTCCCCCTCTATCCTTGTGAATCTCACTTTCAACCTGTATGTGATATTTGAATAAGTATAGGAAAACCTGGTTGAAATGATCCTGTTTTAAATAACCTTTATTTCAAAGTGACTTTACGTCAGTTGGGATGACATGGTGTTCCTGCATAGGAGAAAAGTGTGTATTGAGTTTTGATCCTTCAAATATATTATTTCTGAGCAAGGTTTTATTGTGTTTGCCTGAATTGCTTATGAGTGCTTTGTCAGGCATGTACATATAACATATAACAAATGGTTTGTATAACATAAAATCTGTACAACATAAAAAATTCCAGAGATAGGGGAAATTTGCTTAACAGAATCATCTATGGGGTGAATTCGTACAACATAAAAATGGTCGTGATTAGGGATTACTCTGTTTTCAATGCATTCCTATAGGAAATTTGTATAAAGCAAAATTTGCTTAACATAATTTCATTTGGAACGAATTAATTCCTTTATACAAGGTGCCACTGTAGTTACTTTCAGAAATGGCTTTCTTCTGATTTCCTCCTCTTGCTTATATCATGTTGCATTGCTTGCCCTTTGTAGTATCATGTTGTATAGCATTTTCATTGAGCTACAGAGATGTACCATTTGTTGTGGTTAAATACAGTCTAGTCACTTCTCACTTAAAGTTGTTCTGGCATTTGGCCATCTGAATTAATTATCTCCCAAATATTATTTTATTAACTGCTGCTTTGTTCATATCTTGCAACCGGAAGGCTATGACTTCTTTTATTGAATCATTGTGTCTCAGGGTGGATTTGATTTAGATCAGATTGGTTTAAATTACAATTTACATTGTTAAACAATCAGATTTTGTTGACAATTTAAATTTCTCATTTTCTAATTTCTTCAATTTTCCTTATATTCTAATATTTTCCACTAAGTATTTTTCTTCTCATGTTATGTTCAAAGTACCAATTCAGCCATTTAAGCTTCTGTTGAGACTACGGACATGATATGATTGAGAACCCATTTATTTCTCTTTCTTCTGGTCTGTACCGCTTTCCTCCAACGTGATGTTTCTAATGGGTTGACTTTCTGTCAGGCTTTTTAGTGGGCCAGCAATCACATCTGTACACCATAAATGGCAATGCCATCATCTCTAGTGACACATCCTTGCCCTTAAGGATCTTTTCAAGTTCCTGCAGGTCTCAGTATTGTTATTTTGGTTACAGTCTCTATTTCTATAATTCTTCAAATGCAGTCCTGCTTTTGCACTTCTTAGTGTGGGATTCTCATGTCTTTTTGTCTGAAATTCACAGAATTTACCAGGAATTTACCTTGGGTCCTTTTGTATGGACTGTGTCTGTAAGTAAAGAGGGACAGTCTTATGGGGCTTTTGCCACTTATCATAGAGCTCAATCTACCTGCGTTTTGTTGTGTACAAGGCGTTAGTACTTGTTACCCATTTTGTGCACTGTCCTTTCCAAGAAGTGTGACATGTATAGTTAAAGAATTGGTTGGGTTATATACTGAACTTGTGATTAAAGGGGGGTTTGGGTCCAAAATTATTGTAATAAAGAAATTATGTGTTTTTATTTCTGGTCCCAATATACTTCACTTCATCCTAGATAGAATTGGTGAATGGCTGGGTTCATTAGATATCTGGCTGCAGAGCCAGAGATTGGGAGTTCAGTTTCCCCCTGTGCATCACAGAAGAGCCACTCTGCGTCACCTTGTTAAAAGCTGCACTTTCCCAGCATGCTCCTAGACCAGGCATGTCCAAACTTCAGCTCTCCAGATGTTTTGGACCACAGCTGCTACAGTCCTTTGTCATTGGCAATCTAAGCTTAGAATTTTGGGAGTTGTAATCCAAAACATCAGGAAGGCCAAAGTTTGGAAATGCCTGTCCTAGACAAAGGGAATGGTGAATTACATCTAAGTACAGTAATACCCCAGAACACAAATGCCTTACATGCCAAAAACAAAAACAAAACAAGATGAAAAAAAATCTAGAAATAGGGATCCTTCACAAGAAAAAAATTTCTGTGGGAAACCATGCTTTACAGGACAAAATTTTCATAAAACACAGTGACCTATAGCACAAATTAATTTCATCTTGCAGGGTATCACTGTACTCTCTACCTTGAAAACCCTGAAAAGGGTTGCCATACGTTAGGATACATTTGACAACACACAGTTCTTGTTAGATGAGTTTTGGAATTTTTCATTTTACTTTTTCACTACAAAGGGAGCTCTGCAGCCACCACAATTCACTTGGAATTCCTCCAGGCAGAATGTAGCAGTAGCCAAAAAATTCAAGACCCCAAAGGAGTATGGGCTCACATACACCTGAGGCCTGCATATTCCTCTCTACATCCATTAGAGATAGAGAACGTGGGTGGATCTTGTTAAGCTCCTTGGAAGCTACAAGGTGTTATAGAACTTCAATCCCAGAACCTTTTATAGTGTTGTGATGCTTAGAAAGACTCCCATACACTATCCCTTGGTAGTGGCTACAGAGAAGAACATGCTCAGGTGTCATTGCTGAAGGACTTGGATTTGTTTTGTTTTGTTTTTGTTTTGTTTTTTTGGCTACACCTTCCTGAATTCTGGCTGAGGAAATACAATAGTGAATTGTAGCAGTTATAGTGAAAAGAAAAATTGGAAAATGCCAGCCCTATTTATAGTTATCTGTCTGTGTTATTTCTGGAGTATGTTCCTAAATCTGTTGTGTGAATTTTAAGATTTAAATGTTATTACCATCTATATTTGTTATTAATTGCTATGATTCTGTGCTCCCATAGCTTAGTTCTGCACATTTGCTTAGAACCTATTAAACTGCTTATAATCTGTGTAGATGGACGAAGAATATAACTTAGTACAGTAGTACATTGGTTTTAGTGTAACGTGGTTTAAGAACATTTTGCAAGATAAGCAAACATTTCTTTTAAATTTTACCTAGATCAACAAGCAGTTTTTTTGTTATACAAGCACTGGAAAAGGTCACATGGTAAAAAGTGAGCCAATAGTGACTCTCCCTCCCTCCCCCTGCTGGATTTTGGGTGATTGTCTGGAATGTTCCATCTCCAGCAGCCTCCAAAGTAGAGAGAGGAGAGAGGAATAGAGGTCTTCCTTACACCAGCCAGGAACTTGAAGGTTAGGGTTTTATTTTTCTTTATATTGATATTTTTATTTAATTTTTCAACATTCTTATTTTTTCAAACCATTTCTAGTCATAGGGCAGCTAGTCAAGTGTGTATAGGGCTACAAATTGCACTTTATTCTTGTCACATTAAAAATACAGAATAAAATCCAGTCATTAGTCCCAAGCAGAGCACTTTCCACAGCCAGGTCCATACACCATGATATGGATGTGGACTGCTAGCCACTTATTTTGTGAGTTTTGTCATTTTTGTGTACAGTATGTGGTCTGTGGGACCTCAGAACGAATCATCTGAGTTTCCACTATTTCTTATGGGGATACTTGCTTTGATGTAAGAGTGTTTTGGTTTACAAGCATGTTTCTGGAACGGATTATGCTCACAAACCAAGGTATTATCATGTAAGACAGCTTCCATTTTTTCTAAATTTTTGTCATTGATTGGGAGGAAAAGAGGTTGAAACCAATAATATAAAAAGGTGACAGTAAAATAAGATGTAAAATAAAAAATAAATATTCAGAACCACATATTAGACCCCAAAGCCATTGAAAACACAAATACAACACTTGCACACATTTACACACACGTTTTAAGGTAATCTTCATTGGTGAGGGCATTCCACAGCTGAAAGGCTATCTTTAAAAATGCATCTTTGTCAGTGTAACAAATGTACCTGCTCAGATAATCCATACCTTCCTAATGCTTCTAAACAATTGTGGCATATGCTATTTCAGGACCTTTTCACATGACCCCTAAAATCTGCGGCAAATGGCTCCCAGATCCGGAGCTTAAAATTCTTTCCCCACCAGCTCCGGAGTTTACAAAAAATTAAGTGCGACCATGCCCACCTAAGCGTGTCCCAGCGCACTTTTCAAGTACCTGCTCTCCTGGGGTGAAAAATTCCTGATGCGGAAGTAACGTAGTGAGTGCCGGGCTCTCCTCGCTTCTGTTTGTTGTTCCCCCCCCGCCCCTTTAAGAGATACTTAAGAGACTGGAATGCTGCCGGGAGCAGAGCGAGACGGCAGAACGGAGGTGAGCCAGCATTCTTTTCTTCCTTTTTTTCTCCCTCCCCTTACGCAGATAGCAGCCAGGAGTGCGGAGGGGGTGGGAACACAGGAACAGCGACAAACCCCCAAGATCTCTGGTCCAAATTTAAGTGGCCAGCGGATCTCAGGGGTCGTGTGAAAAGGCCCTCAGTTTAATCAACTGTTGCTCACTTTTTTCATTTGAAATGCTTGGAAGTCACTCCATGATTCTCCTGCCCCTTTTGTTGTTGTTATTGTTACTCTAATGCTCAGCTTGTTCTACCCCCTCCCATTTGTTTAATCTCTTCCCTCTCTCTTTATGGGATTCTACCATTGTTGCTACTAAACCAGGCATGTCCAAACTTCGGCCCTCCAGATGTTTTGGACCGCAACTACCAGTCCTTTGTCATTGGCCATCTAAGCTTAGAATTCTGGGAGTTGTGGTACAAAACATCAGGAGGGCCGAAGTTTGGGCATGCCTGTAATAAATGTTCACATTTTTCTGTATTCATCTCTCTCACAATTCAAAGCTGTTGTTCTCAGCTTTGAAGAAGACATTTATGTGTACCTCAACACACACAAACACCTTGCATATATGCAGATTTTTAAGATAGCACCTGAATATCTAGGTTTTATAAGCATGTGAATAGGCAGCTTGTAGTGGATTGAGAAGTTGCTGCTGAAGTCTTGGGAGTCATGCTGAATGTGTGTGAAACTCCTATGCAGATTCACTAGAAATATTGCCTTTGTGTGAATATGTCATGTTGATAGGTTTGTTTTTTTGTTGAGGAAGTTGTCAAGAAATGCGAATGTTAACTCTACATATTGTTTTTTGATGTTAAAAATACATAGAGTTCCTAGATTTCTTAGAAATTTTAATTGCATTTTAATCTTACAATTGATTGTAATTGTGTTTTAGTGTTTGTCATTTGTTATATTTAAATCTGCTACTCTTCTGAGGTATCTTGTAAGCTGCTTTGGATTCTAATTTTGGCAAAAAGGGAGCATATAAATTAAATAAAAATAAATAGGTGACTGTTCTATTATTATGAAATGCCACCCCTTGGAAGCTAAGCATCCATTCAGTGGAGTTTTCAGAGAGAGAGAAAGTGGAGCTTGTAATTCCATCTCTTTCATATATTGGCCAATAATTCTCCTGTGTAATGATATGCCCATGCAGATTTATGATATCATCAGTGATAGGCTTTTATCAATCATTAAATGTTTCCTATTCTTCCCTCATCCATTTTGATTTCTGGAAGTCTTTGGGAGCCTTGTCAAAAAAGATTCAGTGGATGTTGTAAAGCAGGCCTGCTGAAAGTCCGGCCGGGGGGGGGGGCAAATCCGGCCCGTCAGGCCATTCTGAGTGGCCCGCGGCTGGCTGGCCCGCCCCTCCCTCCCCCTCCTTCACCCACACATTCCCCTACGGTGGCCACGGCTCCCTGTGCTTCCTTTGGTCCCCATCTTCCTTCCTTCCTCTCTCCCTTAGTCCCCACCTCCCTCCCTCCCTTCCTTGTTCCCCACCTTCCTTCCTTCCTCTCTTGGTTTCCACCTTCCTCCCTCCCTCCCTTGGTCCCCACCTTCCTTCCTGCAGGTGGGGTTGCAAGGGGGTAAGTGGGTGGAGCTTATGGGTCAGTGGGTGGGGCTTGCAGTGGGGTGGCAGGGTCGGGGAGCAACCGGCCCCTGATACCTTCTCAGCCACCAAATCTGGCCCTCCTTACAAAAAGTTTGGGCACCCCTGTTGTAAAGGATATGGACATACAAAGAGAAGTACCATATGACAAAAATGTATACCCTTTCCTCTACCCAGACAAGCATTCACAGATTGAAATGATGGTACAATTGTCAATGAGGATATTATCAACAACTTCTAAAACACATAGGATGGCAGTATTACTAAAAGCAAAGCAAAGTGTTCTGCTTATATACCGCCCCATAACACTTCAAGCACTCTCTGGGCGGTTTACAAGTCAATTATGCAGGATACACATTCCCCCTCCCCCTGGCAAGCTGGATACTCATGGAAGGCTGTGAACCTGTAGCCTGCTACCTGGGATTGAACCACAGGTCATGAGCACAGTTTTAGCTGCAGTATAGCAGAAAATTAGACAAATGTTGCTTGGAAAGTCCATAAAATAAAGAACATGATGTAAAAATAAATATTAAGAAAACCAAGCTCATCAGTAAAAAAGCAAGCAGCCCAAGAAATGCAGTTAATGATCCAAGTGAAAGCATGCAACATGTTGATATTCAGGGCACTTAAATTTGGTTGAATGAACAGTGGGACTATAGATATGCAATAAAAGTCATAATGGAGGTGACCCAAAGCATTTTCGTAAGATGCAGAATGAACCATATAGTGTTGAGTTGAGAATGCACATCGCACTGTGCTCTCTCTTCTTGGTTTTATTACATGCAACAGAATCATGAATTTCAAGAATATAAGGTTGTTCTCCGTTAAAACCATATTTTAGTTCTAGGTAACACACTAAATTATATATGCTGTTACTGAATTTTATTGATGAAAGTTTTGTGTCATTCTAGTAGTTTAGTTGTAAATTAAAACAATAATTCATCTTTCTTGGTTAATGTTTGCATGGAATTGCTTTGAAAACAGAGGATAGGACAGTGTTGCCGAACCTATGGCACAGTTGCCAATGGTGGCACTCAGAGCCCTTTCTGTGGGCACCCAACATCGCCCCTTCACAGCCACCTATACTGTTAAATTGCTGTATTGGCACTTTGCGAAAAATTAGTGGGCTCTGAATCTCAGTTTGGGCACTCGGTCTCTAAAAGGTTCGCCATCACTGGGATAGGATATAATATATTGGGTGTAGGACTGCTTGACTTAGCCTGTACATTAACAACAATATTTCCTCATTGGATTGCAAAGAAACTTTTGAAAGTTGCCAGAGTAGTAATTTGAAAGCAACTGCAGGAAGATTGCTTTGACTGTTTATAAGAACCAAGTCAAGTCGCATAGGGACAGCTGGTGCAAGGCAAAATATTATTGCCTTTATTCCTTTTTTAATCTACAACTTTTCTGATAAGAGTTTCAGGATGTGTTCACACTTACAAAATATTTTCAAGTTACTACTCACGGATTTTGATTCTTTTTTATTTTTGTTCAGATGACATACAGTCAATACCAATTTTTGTGCCCCCCCCCCGGTGCTAACTCCGCATCAAATCCAGCCCATCAGGAAGCTACTTCTGTTCTTGTTTCTGTTTCATCTCATGTTACTACTTGTATCGCATTGAGTGTGCATTCCTAAATCAATTTATCTACTACACATCTGGTGTGTAGGTCTAGGTCTGCCACCTGACTTCTTTTTTAAACAAATTTCAGAGTTGAATGTTGGCACTGGTTTGCTTCTGTCAAATAGAGCTTGACGTACTTGACGATTGCAAAGAGAAAGAGAAGGGGGTCAGTGGGAGAAGTTGAAGGAGGAAGTAGATGGCTATCTGAGAAGTATAGAGAACAGGTATAATGGTAGTACACTCCCCCAAAGTCCTCCAGAAATGGCCAAAAAAGATAAACTGATGTGGAGCATCAGTCCCCCTACTGCAGTGGTAAGAAAAAAGGGGACTATTTTTTTTGTGGCCTTAGACTGAGGATGTATTTTTTTAAAAATCATGGACTGATGTTGTTAATTTAATGGGTAATTCATAAAATTGTAAGATGTGATTCTGGCCATCCAGAAAAGCATACAAGATTAACCAGAATGCTACAAGCTCTCATATTTCACATTTCATCAGAGAAACACTGGATGAAGGAAAGAAAATATGATTAGATCTATAATTGGAAAAACAATACTGTTCACACGTTCTTAAAAATAGATAAAATCCAATATACCTTCCTCCCAGTGATATGATCAATGCTAACTGCAGGGTAATCGGTGTGTTTTGGGAGGGAAGATTTTTGCTTGCAAATTTAAATGTATTTCTGAAATGTAACAAAGAAGCTCTTATTTAAGACGGACTTTTAGAAATGTGTAGAGTCATTCTTCCACACTAGATGTAGATTGTTGTTGTTCAGTCGTTCAGTTGTGTCTGACTCTTCGTGACCCCATGGACCAGAGCTCGCCAGGCCTTCCTATCTTCCACTGCCTCCCGGAGTTTGGACAAATCCATATTGGTTGCATTGATGATACCGTCCAACCATCTCATTCTCTGCCGTCCTCTTTTCTTTTTGCCTTCAATCTTTCCCAACATCAGGGACTTTTCCAAGGAGTCCTCTCTCCTCATGAGGTGGCCAAAGTACTGGAGCCTCAGCTTCAAAATCTGTCCTTCCAGTGAACATTCAGTGTTGATTTCTTTCAGGAAGATGTAGATTAGGGTATTCTTATTCTTGTATATAATACTTAATCCCATTCCGTCTGTTCCTGCGCCTGCCACATCTCCATAATGGTTTGCTTTATTTAACGTTTGATATTTATATTTTTAAATGGTGCTTACTGATTATAGTTTCCTTATTTCACATTGTCTTAGCAATAGAGGGTTTGCTGTTCGTGCTTCATCTCATTTTAAAATTCCCCATGCCATCTTATTTATTGACACTTGTATTCCATTTTTCCATCACAAATTCATGGAGATGTGTTTTAGGTTAATGAGCTGTCTCCGAACAAAACACTATCCAAATTCAGTTTTGGCTTCAGCTAGGAGAGAGAGTATCTTGTGTTTTCTCCTGTTTCATTTAATGATTGTCTTGGATCTCGTCTTGTACATCTGCTTGATTTCAATTCCAACTGCAGTTGCACTCATACATGTTCTTTGACTTTGAATATTTGAAGAATAGAGAGGTTTGATTTAACAGATTAGGGCCTTGAGATTTTGATTGGTAGTCCTTTGCATTTTGAGTATATACTTCAAAGATATTGGCCAGAAACCTCAGAAAAACTAGAGATGCAGTGGTAGTTCCTCAAGCAGTTTGCTCCACTGATGTGTGTTCCCTCCTGCAACGGTTGTGTGTGATTGATTTTGCAAGCAATGTCATGATGGTCAACCTGTCACAGGGAGTAGGAAAAGCTTGTTAGATTATTATTGTACGTACAGTTTTCCGCAAAAGGATTCTGGCCAGTAACTTCTCTGTAATTCTCCAGTGAACTGCCAAGAACTTCATGATCAGGATCCTTTTATATAGCTATATATATATATATTCCTAAACAATTTGCTTGTTCTTTTTGTTAGTCCCCTAAGTGATGCTGGATTAATAAATAGCAAGTTCACAGATAATTGAAGAAGGCAGTAAAGTAAGTTTATGTTAATGTTTGGAAAGTAATACTCTCAGCTGAAACTGGGAAGAAAGTCCTGTTTCCACCTTGGTGGCTGTTTGAGTTTCTGTATCTGATGTATCACAGCAGTTTAGAATTATTTTATGTCAATGTTAAAAAATATATCACGACAAATGTCAACTTATTATGACTTGCAGCACAGGATTTTTTAAACTCCTTCTCTTTATCTTCCCCCTTCCCCACTAGCCCTCAGTTAAGCTTCATTTGTGACACAGTGCTGGTCATAAATTGTCATGGATTGAAGAACTGTACAAATCCTACATTTGTCGATTTGTACTTTTCCATAGGAACCTAATTTCTTGTATGGCCAATGGACTATCTGTTCCATGATGTCTAATTAAGAATTTTTTTTACTTTGTTTAGTGGGGCAGAATGTCAAGCATGTATCCTCCCTTCATTGGAATATCTTTTCTATAGGGTTTCAATTATACATGTTTGAGATTGTTCAATTTGAATGTTAATGTTGTTCTCATAATTTAACCAATGGCTTTCTGGTCGCAGATTTCTTAGTTTTATGGAAGTACTAATCATATTTTTAATCAAAGTATTTTCCACGTATAAGACTATTTTTTGTCTAAAATGGATAGACTAAAATCGAGGGTTGTCTTATACATGGAAATACAGTAAGCTGATGAGAGAACCACATGGTTGCAAAACTGTAATTTTGGGTTGGAAAGTGGAGGTTATCTTAAGAACATAATAACATAAGAACAGCCTTGCTGGAAAATCCAGCAATCCAGCATTCTGTTTCATACAGTGGCTCACCATTTGCTTCATGGTATTCCTAAGCAGATGTCTTCACCTGCTTAAGATTCCCTGCAAATGGCATTAAGAGAGATCCTGCCTATCTCTCCAACCTGGAGGTTGTCCTTAGGCATCCATAATGATAGCCATTGATACCTTTGTTCTCCATGAACTTGTCCAATCCTTCCTTAAAGCTGTCACCACTTCCTCTGGCAGGGAGTTCCATAGACCAGTGATCCTCTGGGTGAAATAGTACTTTCTCTTATTTGTTTGAGATCCAGCATGTAGGTTGATCTAGACTCTTGTTAGATGAAGCATGCAGCTGATACATTTAATAAATAAAATTGTATATTCTGGTTGAAATCTTATTGTGCAGTTATGCAAACAGTGTAACTTTTAGATGTGCATTGTCACAAATTAAGAACTCTCTGTAACCAACACCTGTTGCATGCTGACTTACTCAACTGTTTATGTAACAGATAAAGTCTATGGAACTTTATTAACATATAGCAATTGGATCCAAAAGTTACTGTGCAGTCATGTTCCAAAACTAGTTATACTTACATTAGATTTTTGTTATGAGAAGCTACCATTAGGACAGAATATGGGGAGACAGAATGATTTCCTATAGGCAAAGGTGTCAGACAAGGGTACATTTTATGTTCCTATATGTTAAGTTTATACACAGAATATATTGTATGGAAAGCTAGACTAAATTCAGAGAAAGGAGGAATTAAGTTCATAACAAATTGAGAAAAATTGTACAATGAGTTGTGGAATAAATATGGAATTGTATTGACAGAGCCAACAAGGAACAGAAGATGAAGGTGTTGGAAAATGATCACTTGTGTTACTTTTTAAGGATTGTCAATATAAAATTAAAATTATTAAAAAAGATGGAGGAGTAAATTGATGGGGAAAATCATAATTCGAGATAAGCAGATGACACCATATTACTGACAGAAAGCAGTAATGACTTGAAAAACTGTTGAGGAAAGTGAAAAAAATATGCGAAAGCTGGACTGTAATTGAACATTAAGAAGAGAAAAATCTCGAGTACAGAAGAACTATACATGTTTAGCATTGACAATAAAGGAATTGTATATCTTGACCTAATCAGGAAATGCAAATGTAGACTGTAGACAAGAAATCAGAAGAAGACTGAGACTTGGAAGAGCAACAAGGAAGGAATTAGGAAAGATAATCAAATGTAAGCATATGTCGCTGGAGACCAAGACCATCCACACACTTGTATTTCTAATCACCATGCATTGGCCTGGAAGCTGCGCATTAAAGAAACATGACAGGGAAAAAATGTTCAAAATGTGGTGCTGGAGAAGAGTTTTATGGATACCCTGGTCTGTCAGAAAGACAAAGAAGTGGGTCCTAGATCAAATCAAGCCTGAACTATGTTGAATCAAAGGTTAATGTCGTAAGTTGAGGTACCACTGTAGGCCAAGAGAGCATGACATTATGGATACTACTTCTCTGTGCTTTGTGCTCATGTCCACTAAATCTGCGTTGTCCACTATTACTGCCTATATTTCTAGATAGATAATAGAATTACCCATAAGTGAGTAATCAGTCACTGTGTGAACAGAATGTGAAACTGCATAGACCTTTGGCCTGATCCAGCATGGCTCTTCTTATGTTCTTAAGTTCTTATGTCGTTTGAGAATGCAAGTCTATCAGAAGAGCAGTACCAGAGGGATTGAGCAGCGGGAAAGGGAGGACTAATGCAGTGCTACTGGATTTCTGGAATATATTAATAATGTAGGCATTTTGTTCTGTTTCTCTTTGCATGCAGGAACTCAGCTGCATATTATTAGTGCCACAGACCAAATTTCAACAAGCAGTATTTGTACTCAGCTCACTAATAAATCTGTGGAGTCCACTATTACTATTTATCTTTCTAGTTGTTTTTCAAGTTTTTAGCCAATGGCCATTAGAACATTAAAATCTGTGCATAGAACCAGAAGCAGGTCAACAAGTCAACATCATAGTGGCTTATATGGCAACTTCCAAAACAGCAAAAATATAAAATATAGAGCATAAAAATATACACAACAATGACTCATACGAAATGGAGAAAGGGCTGTCATTCAGTGCTGTTATCCCTTGATGGCCTAAAAGGGGTTAATCACCATTCTCTTATCTTTTGGGACCTTTGACCATTTGGTTAGTCCAGTCTTGCCTCATATTGATGGCTAACCAGTCATATTTGGCCACATTGTAAGTTATTTCCTTATTCCTGCCTGCTAACAAGTTGGAGGCAACCCTTCCTGTCTCCTTCATGCAAGTCTGAAACTGTAGGGTTGATATAACATTCCCAGATCTGTTTGTAAATTTTACAGTCAAAAAGTACATCATCCAAAGTCTCTGTGCTTCCCTCACCGTGCACACACAGTTGATTCAGGTAGGGAATATAATAATCAAACTAGAAGTTATATTGGATTTTATTAAGAAGTTATTAAGAGCCGGAGAAGAATAATGTAGAATTACTATAAATACATCAAAATATGAAAGTTACTCTTTAAGATGGCACATGTTATTTGTCTTTCATTTTGTTTTAGTTTTCTGTGATTTTTGCCTATAAATATTTTGGGGTATAGGGAATCTGGAGACTGGAAGACTAGAATGGCATGGAAAAATGAGCAGACAAAAGGACAATGTTGTGAAAGCTGTGGAATGGAAACGTGTCTGGTGTCTCTTCAGCTGTGAGTGCTTGGGATTTATGGTCAAGATACCTGATACGACAGTGGTTGGTTGGTTAAAATATTTTTACCCTACTTTTTCCCTAAAAAGGACCCAAGGTGGCTTACATCATTAAATGACAGTATTTAACTCTAACTCACCTTCTCACAGTGGTGAGTATACAAATACAAAAGGATCAAACAAATGCCATATTTAAAATATAAGTACTGTAACATCAAAACATATTCAAGGCAGTAGGGTATAATAACCAATCCATTTAGCACCCCACTCTGGCAGCCTGTCACTCAGGGGAAGGTTTCCTGAAAATAAAAATCTTCACCTGCTTGCAGACCTCAAAGATGGGTACAAAATACAAAGACAATACAAAATGCATTCGTCATGCAAAATATGTAGGTAGTATGTTGATTCTTTCAGTTGGCTTCCTTTAAGATCTGTCTGGCTTTTTGTAAATGCAGGTTTTTTTTAATACTTAGTAGCCAAAAGGAAATAGTGTGTTCTATTTTGTAATCTTTACAGTAATCCATATGAGGCAGTGCCCTAAGCAGATCTGAGCTCACCTGTTTTTGGAAGCTAAGCAGGGTCGGCCCTGGTTAGTACTTGGATGGGAGACCACCAGGAATACCAGATGCTGTAGGTGCCTGGAGTAGGAACTGGCAAACCACTCCAGTAGTCCTGCCAAGAAAACTCCATGGACATGGGGTCACAGAGAGTCAGTCATGACTGTAATGATACAACACACACAGCACACAGTAATCCATAGGAAGTGTCCCTGAGAAAATGTGGGAAATACTCCTGTGTTGTTAGTGTTCAAATGTAAGAACTCTAATAAATTTTAAAAGTTAATACTTGATAAGTGCAATCCCTCTCCCCCTGCTTTCTTGGGTGCCACACCCTAAAACATCTCAATAACAGGTATTCACAGTCCTCGCCAAAAGCTGCAATACTATATATTCCATGACTAAAATACGGTTTGAACTTAATACAGAATTCAGTGAGTGATTGCCTTGTCCCAAATTATCTTGTGTGCATTAAATATCTCTAAAAATCATGATTTTGGAAAATTTGTTATGTATAAAAAACAAAACAATGTACCTTTAAAAAGGTCCTTAAGTGATTATTAAATTGCCTAACAAGCTTTATCTGAAGTCTATATATAGCTTAAAAGTCAGTCCTGGGCAGTAAAATGCTTAACAGGATTTAAGTCTGTTTTATTTTAGATACATTGGAAAGCCTACATTTAGAATTATACCAGTATTGGAAACTATCTGGAAAAAATGTTTTTAAAGCTTTCAAGATTTACATTTTCTGCTAAAAAAAAAAACAAACCAAAAACAAAACCTTAGAATTGGCTTAATCCTTATTTTGTATGTTTTTTTAAAAAGTATGCCATTATAGATAAGGAACCCACAGTTTGTTAATATACAATGTAATCTGTTGTAAAATGAAATACACTTGGCTATTTAGGAATAACAATTTGGAAGCTATGTATCATGTATCTTCAGAAGTAGTTGACAGCATCATAGCAATTTTATCCCTGTTCCTACTTGGAAACAGAGTTTAGACTTCTCCCATCCACACCAGACCCATGTGTAGTTCAAAATCCATAAGGCTTATCTCTCCCCACCCTCAACAAAACTACAAAGCTCAGTTGTTTCACACACATACAGAGAGAGAAAGCAGTTCTCTAGGTGTTCTCTTCGGTAGCATTGACAGTTATTTCCATGTGTGTGATGAGCCTTAAAGGTCCTTTTGACTCCTTGATCTGAGACCAAATTAGAGATGTTGTGTCTGGAGACCAGTAGACCACTTTGAGATCTTTGGGGTCGAACTCATGGGGTGCTGGGTGGCCAGGGGCGCAGTCAAGATTCCCTCTAATTCTTCGGAGCACTGCATGGTGGCTCTACCCCCTGCATGCAGGATTCCTATTACAACAGGAAGCCTATTGGCTGAAGCACTGGGTCAGCAGTGTATCCCTGATGAAGTGTTGTACACCAGCACAGTTTAGAGGGGAAATTAGGCATAGTATGTATGTATGTATGTATGTATGTATGTATGTATTTATTTATTTATTTATTTATTTATTTATTTATTTATTTATTTAT